>JADDOH010013298.1:0-79069 GCA_016648135.1 Agrypnia vestita | reverse complement strand
TTTTAATTTTTGCAAGGTTTTTATCATTTTATTCGACTTCTATTAAAGCGAATGAATTTTTCATAATCGAAATAAGTTACTGTAATGATAGTTCAAATTATTACAAAAAATAAGTCAGAAATATTGGAAAAAAATGTAAACATTGATATTGCATATCTCTTTAACTATTGATTGCTGGAACATTTTAGACTCATAACATAGGCAGGAATATACTGGCCAAGTTTCTGCTGCTAGCTCTGGTACACCTTGTATAGTTCTAACTCCTATTGCCTATAAGAAAAAAATAATGCCTTATCTTCTAGATGTAGATAAAAAATTGTATTAAGATTTATTATATAATTTTAGATTTAATATACATAAAATTATGTTTGAATTATGAAATTTAGAGTGTTATATCTTTTATCGTAAATACTATTATTTGTAATGGAAAATCAGGACATTTAAAAAAGATTATTTTATTATTATTCAAATGCATACTTAGATTTTGAAACCGTAATTATATGGAAAATTTTACGTTACTAAGCAATAAACTTTTGAAAAGGGTATAAAAGTGACAGACAGAGCCAAAAAGGTTCAGACTTGGAAGGAAATTCGAATCAGAAACAGTTATCAAAACCTGTTCGGATAGCTTAAATATCTGTTTTAGTTTCTCGATAAACGTTGTAATATTTTTTAAATAAATGCGATCAAGTTGGATCGTTTATAATTTATAAGTCATTTGTTCTGTAAAATTAGTTTCTTCAGAGAAAATCCGTACCGCAGTATTATTGTACACAGTAAATTAATTTAGCAATGATGTTACGAATACCTCTTCCAAAAAGGAAATATAAATATGTCAACCGAGTTATACAATGGAATTATTTTACCAACACTAGAGCGGGAAAAAGAGGAACGAAAGTAGACTGAATGCGGTGGGGATGAGATCACTTAGACGTATGTGTCAAATTCATTTATGATAGAGTAAAGAATGAAGATGTTAGGAAAGAATGTAAAGCTGATCTTAGTATAATTAATATAATCAAAAAAGGGTTGAGCAAATGAATAAGGTAAGAATGGCATGACGGCACTAGAAACACCGCGCAAAACGTGGTAAAACTAGATTAACCAGATACTAAAGGATAGTCTTGACAGAAGCCTCAGGACTGAAGAATGTGGCGCTGTATTCTCTCTAGGAGTGATGGTAAGTAAGCTAAAAGTAGGTAGGTACTACATAACGGAAAACGCTCTACAATAAAAATGTTATCAGGTTTTCAAGCCGTTTAGAATCTTCTGTTTGTAGTTTACTGGGATATTCTGCCATTTATATCTGACTTATCAGGCCAACATTGTTACAATACATCGAATAATACGAAGCGTCGACCAGAGAGTTCAGATATACACGTCAGAAAATCACAAAAAAACTACCCACCGAAGCTTTACAATGTGCACAAAATAAATAGTTTTTTATAATTTTTGCAAGTAGAAGTATGTAAGTAATGAGGAAAAGCGAAGTATATAGAATCATTATTCTCACAACCTGAAATCAATATATATATATATATGTTATAATGAAGGTTTTCACGGGTGTTAGAAATGTTAGTATTAATTTCTTTGGGGGTAACCCGCGTCAAAACCTGGTCCTCAGAAGGACCATTCGTCAACCGACGTTTCGCCTGAATCACTTATTACCAACTTGGTAATAAGCTTCCGATACGAACAGACGTGCTTGCACTGCCCCTCGTGACGGAAATTTATTAACAAGGCAACCTAAAGATGCCTGTTGTGATTCAGGCGAAACGTCGGTTGACGAATGGTCCTTCTGAGGACCAGATTTTGACGCGGGTTACCCCCAAAGAAATTAATACTAACATATATATAAACCCGTGTTTCCTTATCCGCCATGTTTTCTCCACAACCAGCCACAACCAACCCACTGGTGGTTATGGTGGTGGATATTCCTTGGTGTCACATCGAAAATATGCGAGTTTGGTGGGGGTGGCTGTGCGTGGGTGGGAGTGGGTGACAAAAATGTGCTTCCTAACGCATTTTTTTGTTATGGGAAGGCCGCAAATGCTTTAGATTGTTTCAAAATAGGCGCGCCGACTGTGTCTATAAGTTTCGAAAAAACCTGCTCTAGAAAGTTCTGGAAGGAGAAGCTTCTAGAAAATTCCCGAAAGTTCTATAATGTTGTAAGCTGAGTGGCGGAATGTGTCTAGAAGGTTCCTGTACATTCGATAATTTCCTTGAAAGTTCTAGAAGGAGAATGATCTAGAAGGTACGTGAAAGTTCTATGACGATCCAAACAGTGTACTAAAATTCCACGCGTGCGAAGCCGCGCAGGCACAGCTAGTATAACATATTTCAGTCATTAATGGTTTGCGTTGAAACCGCGTAGAACTTTTTAACCAACAAAAATAATTCAAAACTCGATCTCATCAAAAGTAATATTAAACCCATGTAGCAAAAATAATGTCAGACGCAGAGGGTTGTTTTCAAACAACAACCGTTGGTGAGAAGATTTGATGAAAATTTGGCTTGTCGGTGTTTCGAATGTCGGGATTCTGACTAGTAGGTACCCACCCGAGCAGTTTACGGAGCGTAGACGTTTAATGGACCGTGGCGCAGAGAAGTAGTTAGTTTGAATATTTCAGGCTACGATCACAATAAAAAAAATAGTAAGGAATCTCGGCGAAAAGTATATTCGTGTTTAACTCCTGTGTGTCGGTGATGTAACGTAAGTCTACCTGTCATACAAAATATGAAATATCTACCTTATTTACGAAAACTAAAACGTCACATTTTTTGTAATCATCGAATAGACATTTTCACACCAAAATTACTAAATTAAACTGTTAGGAATATACGGATTTTTTAATTAAAAAATATTTATTCATTACTCTCGTATTTTCGGCCAGTGTGCAAGAGAGAGCAGAATATGGTACATCGCAGTTAAATCGAGCAAGAAAGAGCACGACAATACCACACATTTCATGTAGGACAGAGATGGCGGTTCTTGGGTTTCGGCGAAAAAAAAACAATATAGATAAAGTACGGTAGAGTCGGGTAACACGCGTTAGACAAAGACGGAGTGAAGGCGACTGAAGCGAGCTGGCGACCGCTTCCTTGTATTCATTTGCTAATGAAACGTCGGCGGAAGCGCACGCAAATCGATTTGCCATAATTTTATAATAATTTACTAAAATAATGCAAATATGTATGTTTACCTTACATAATTATATAAAGGGACCTTTTAAAAGTCTTATCTGTATCGTATTTATGTATATTTTATCACATATTAAAAACTATGCCTATTTTTAATCAGGTAACGCTGTGTTACTCCACCGTCCCCAAAGTTTTTTTTAGCACAGTCTTTTAAGAGTTAAAAAGCTATACACGAATTTCGCTACTATAATTGAATTTTTGTTTAAATATGTAGATAGTAAAGGTATAAAATGTTATTAAAGAGTTAAAGTTATTATTACGGTCGTTAGACATATTTAACTGTAACTGGTTGCGGATATTTTACACGAACCGTATGTTTTTTCGAGAAACGATTCTCGACGTTTCGTTGAATTCTTGTTCAACGTCATCAGGAGGACGACCTTTACCCGCGGAGGTAGAGGGCGGACTGATCAATGCTTCCGAGGGCATAAATTATATGCACTTTGTTGTGGAGTGTTCACTTCTTCTACGATAGAGGTCGCCGGTGTGCAATATGTACTAGTTACGTCAGCGGACTTTACTGCGACGTCTCTCAAAGTTTGAATCAATGTTGTAAGAACGGGGCGCCAAATACTTGATAGTTTGTAACTGTCATCTCTATTGAATTGGGATATTTGTATATTTCAGTGGACTCCGTACAAGGTGCGGTTCTGTTGATAAGATTTTTGTCTTGTCAAATCTGATGAAGTGACATCCAAAGGGAATCTCTGTCGCGCGTTGTGGAACCCAGGGCCAGCAAGCCCGAACCGTCGCTCTACGCATGTTGTTACGACCGCCTCTCCGTGGACCGCCAAAAATATACTATAAATATTCTAAGGCTCAACAAAGACGTGAACCCAATATTCAGTCATCTTTTACGGTTACAGCTAGTTCTGAATAATCATCTGTGTATAGTTTTATGTGATATTCTGCCGTGTATATGTGACCTCTCTGGCCAACGTTTCGGATCCCATTGCAGGGTCCATCATCAGGGCTGATGTGATGAGTGAGTGTTGAAGTGTAGGTTAAGTATTGCCTTGCAATTCCGTATTTGCAAGGCAATACTTAACCTACAACAATATCGGTATTGCAAGGCAATACTTAACCTACACTTCAACACTCACTCATCACATCAGCCCTGATGATGGACCCTGCAATGGGATCCGAAACGTTGGCCTGAGAGGTCACATATACATGGCAGAATATCCCAGAAAAGGATACACAGAAGATTCTGAACGGCCGTGAAAACCTAAGGACATTTATGAATAATCATGTTAAGAAATACTATAGGTACCTACTTATTTATATTAAGCATTTCGAATTTTAGCATATCAGAAATAAATAATAAATGAGACCATATAAAGTAATTATAATTGATTAATTTATAAAAAAACATTATGTATATTAAAAAAAATTCAATTATAATTTGGTTTCGGTTGATATTATACTTCCAGCGTCGGTTATCAATATTATGAAACCCTTTGAATTTCGCCCCTTTATAAAGCTTGCGATAGATGCCCTACTGCAATTTATTGAACGATACTGTTTTCGATAACTCAAAATGTGAAGGGAAAACAAATTATCATATTTTAAATCATTATATTATTCCTGCCTCGTCATGATAACAAGAGAAAGAGTTTTCAAAAAAAGAAAAGACTTCAAGGGAGTTTAAAAATTTAATGAAGATAAAACTAAGCCCATAAAAACTTGGTTTTTATTTCTCATTTATGTTGTTTCAACCCATAGCTTAAGTCAGACTAGTTGAAACAGGTTTCGCGCCATCTTCATTTGTATGGTTTTGATTTTGAAAAAAATTTGAAAAATCCAATCCAAATTATACCATAATTAAATTTTTTATACGAAAATTTGTTAGATCATTTTTATCATCGCCAAGAGTCTGCCTGCAAAGTTTCAGTTCGATTGGATCACGGGAAGAGGGTTTAAAATCGATCCAAAGTTTTTTTGGCAGACAAGCAGATGCTACAAGTAAAAATAAAGGGAGTAAAAATGAGAGTATTTTCATAGTCTATAAAATAAGAGATGAGTGTTGTTCAGGAGAAAAGGGGTGGTCAAAATACCAGAAAGATTGAACTGTATTCATTTTTCCTGCGGTGTAGTCAGATAATTGAAATTAGTTGTAGTCAACTACAATTTCTGAAAAATAAATCAAAATTAAATTTTGACTACATACGTGCGTAATATTCCGACACTAATTATTTTAATATAATTCAAATGAAGAAGTGTGTCAAATAAATGTTTAATTTCACTATTTTATCTCTCAAATATCGTTAAATAATAAAAACCGAGGTGTCTTGAATTACCGTAAGGATGAATTGGATGGCCCGGCCATTGCCATATTATTTCATTCATCCTTACGGTAATTGAATTCGGTAATTACGGCCGGGAATAATATTATATGGCCAAAAGATGATAAGTGGAGCCTAAAAATGACTACATTGAGGCAATGGGGGGGTAAAAATATGAAACAAATTCGAACTAGGAGAAACTGGGTATGAAAGACATTTGACAAGAACAAATGTAAGAGATTGAATTCAATCTTGGACGGACGATGACTTATAAAAAAATAATCTAGCATCAGTCTGATTATTAAATGTAATTATGGGATAAAAAAGAATGTAAAAAATAATAAAATCCTAGAAATGTAATTTTTTTTTGGTCCTAATCCTAATATTATAAATACCTAAAAAATATCAAATGATCATCACTTGACTTTTATTTATTTTTTCAAATAAGTTTGTGTGTGTGTGTATGTGTGTGTGTATGTGCGTGTGTATGTGTGAGTGTGTGTATGTGTGTGTGTGTGTTTGTGTGTGTTGAATTAAAAAGTTAATGACAATTATTATTTTTAAAATATCAAAATTAATAGCTTGAATTTTTTCTAGTATACTGAGACATGGTATAAGTGTAACAACATATGCTGTAAATTTCTTCACTTCATTTAAAGTGAAGCTATTTAAAGCACATATTTTTACAATTGCTCGTATTGTGTTAGAAGTTAAAGGCAACCAACCGTATTTCGTTTGGAACTTCATCCGTTCTAATATTTTTCATTAGCGGAAATCGAGCAGGCCTGATATCCGCTAACTGTAGGTATATATCCTCCATTTTAAAACGAATTCACTTAAATCCACGAGATCAAAAAAAAAATACTTAGGCATGGCCGTAGCAAGAGCTACAGTTAAAGATAAGCTTAAAATGTCCAGGAGATATATCACATTTAGACGGAGTAGTTATTTCTACTTGGCCCTTATCTTACCTTGGACCTTATTTCTACTATCTTGTGTTAGTGAATGAGCAATCAGTACGTAAGGAAGTGTAAAGTAAATCAAGTACATTGAAGCCTTTCAAAAGATTGCCGGAAAGAGTAGTTTTTTTTAGCTCATCTCTTTCTCTCATCTCAAAAGAAATTCTCTCACAATTCAAAGAACATTGAAGTTGATTTGCATTTTATATTAATTGCGTTATATAATGTTTTTTTGTCTTTACTGACAAGCAATATTTAATGCCATGCTAAACAGGCAAGTAATTGCATAAATGAAATAAATTTTATCACGACAGTTTAATTTTTTTTAAAAATATTTAATAGAAGATAAAAGGGAGTAAAATTTTAGTATAATGTAACATTGCTCACGTTATCGATTAAAATTATTTTTCTTATAACTTTTTACAGTATTTGAAGCAGGAAATTCATGTTACTTCCATTTTAGTATTTAATTCATTTTATAAAAATGTTTTCTTATAATGGACGCAAGTCCTGGCGCTACCTATCAGATTCCGCTCAAAGATATTTGAGAACCACGTAATTAAAAAATATTGCTTCAAATATTAAAAATTGATGAATCACTAAGAAAACGTTACTACAAGAAATTTAGAGATTTACGTACGTTCTGAAAACCCATCTGCAAATTAACACATAATTAATGGTTAAAAAGTAAGTATTTAATATTGATGAAATTTAAAAAAAAAATCTATTGACATTTTATCGATTTATTTATTATTTTACATTATACAATATAAAATAATATATGTCAACTTTAAAATTCATTAAATGAATTTATTTCATTTTTTTAATCCAAAATTAATGTAAAATTGCGTGAGATCTTCTTTTATTGATGCAAAGGGCGGAAAATCCCGATCTTTATCCTTTCTCCGGGCCAAGGAAAGCCAAAAACGGCTTGATTAATGATCGCGTTTTGATTCTATGCGACGTCCAATATCCAACTTCTACCAAACGATAAATTACGTTGGAGATAACTTGAATATTGTTTAATATATTAGTATTATCATATAATAATTTCGTAGAAGCGAATAGGTATAACAAATCATAATAAATTAACTATTTATAATACGTTATCATTTAACACGGTTGGATAATTATATGATTATGAGGTTGTTTCGATAAAAGAAATTGAATTTATTTATTCTTCAATTGTAATTGACAGCGTATGTATCAAATGATCAATCGTAGAATTTATTTAAGAAAAAATATTATACTATTGTATTCTACTATTACATTGTGGTTATTCATTATGAATATAATTAAATGAATTAACTTAGTTTATCACCACTTAATTTGTGGTAAAAACTAACTGGTTTCGGAAACAATGTCCCTTTGTCTGGGTATACTTAATACTAATTAATTAATTAGTATTAAGTTTACCCTCACGAAGGAACATTGTTTCCGAAACCGGTTGGTTTTCACCAAAAGTTAGTGGTGATAAACTAAGTAAATTCGTTAAATTATATAAAAAATATTATTAGGAATTCTTTAACTGCATTTAAAATAGAGTATTAAAAATTGAAACTATGTTTATGTCGAATTTTTTTGACCCAATCATCAACAAGCTTAAATACAAAAGGAGTCTTCTGGAGTATTTCATTAAAAATAATCAGGACAAGAACACCTTGATATGATATCGTGAACTATCCCCGTTAAAGTGTTTCAACATACAATATTTTTAATAAGAGATGAATAATTTATCTACTTTTAATGATATTTTCAAGAAAAATTTGACATATTAGGCCGTTTTTAAATTAATAGTAAGATTATTAATGTCTTAAGAGAACTTTTACGTAAAGAGTGTTTCAGAATCACTGTTAGCCTAGTGACGATTTGAAATTATGGAGACACCATAATTTTAAACCATCAGTTGTGTGAATAATCAGAATTTCAGCTTTGCTTTGGAGTAAGATATTAGTCAGGAATTACGTGAGCAAAATGACTGTGTACTGTCTGGTCACAACTTCAATATAATTCAAAATAAGGATGAATGACGCGGCTTACTGGATGGAAATGGTTGGAAGAGGCATGCCGACAGAAAGCTAGTCCAGTCCACTAACGGCGCTAGGCAGGCCACGACATACTTATACTAAGCTAGGTGCTTGTGCTACGAAGACTGAATGATGACTAATAAGGGGGTCTTTCGAAACAAGGACCGCATGTGTGTGGCTTGGTGTGAGTGGCTTACTTCTTACTCAAAAAAGCGTAACAATATTATAAAATATCAAATTTGAAAAAAATTATCGTTTAATAATACAACTTTTAAAGAATCTACGTAAATATGAGTATGAGTTTTTTAAGGATTAAAGATTTTTATCCTACTTTATAAAATAGTTAATTTCTTCGTGAAATTAAAGATATGATAAAGAGACTTTAATTAAGTTGAAATTTTTATATTATTTATTCTGCATACTTACTTAGAATATTCCATTATTTTTCTCTTTACAATACCTATTCATTTTTATTATTTTTGCTTATTATCGGTCTATTTTACTACTATCTCATATAATTGCATTATAATTATCGCATATTAGTTTTTTCTTCTTCTTATATATAGATACATGGTATGTACTGTTTACTATTTAATATATTTAAAATATAATGATACCCTTCTCCTAATCACGAGTTATAATTCTCATGTAGAAGAGAAATACCATAGTAAAAACTGTCACTATCTTTATTGTAAAAAAGCATTTATCTATAAAATAAAATTTAAAAAAAATCAAGATACTGTAGATAAATGTCTAATCAACCCTACTGGTTTTACCTCAAGTCTCTTTTTTTAAAATAATTTTATTCAACTTACAACTCACAACTTAGTGCGACAATATATTTTACATATATTTATGAATGTGCGATAATAAATAACCAAGATTAGGACATGCTCGGTGACGTCACCACCATATTTCTTAATATCAGAAACCTTGGAAAAGCGTGGAACGGAAGAATCCAAGGGGAATATGGGTCATAAAAGTCCACGTGCTGAAATCTACCTCCAATAAATTGAGGAAAATCCTTATCACATGAATGTGAGAATTCCTTGAAAAATGTCTGGTGCAGATAATCTTCTTAAGACATATTACATAGGTATATTACAAACCGGGTGATTCAAAAATCTTATTCTTATAACAAAAAACAGCGTGTGTTCAATTTTTGTTGTAACAAAAAACAGCAGAAATGTAAAAACTTTACAATAAAAAAAATCATAAAAATTTCGAATGACTGACGCATTAAATAAATACATATATTAATATTATTCGTGCTTTTTTGTATTACTATACCTTCATAAAATTATATTCCTCCACTCCTACATCAAAATCAGAAGAGTTTGATATGGGTTTATTAGCTGCACTACGTATTTTCAAACGCGTGGGTGTGACATTTCAAGGAAAATTTCCAAACACACTCGGTTCATACTAATATCAAAATCATAAATTTTGTTAATAAATCTTGGAAAGCAACATTCAGGATAAATTATTATTTTAATGGTAAATTATTACTCACATAAATTGTAACAATTAAAAACATTTAAACATGCCATGTTTTTAAATACTCACGTCGAAAAATGGTGACACTCTCGAATTAAAAAAATAGCATATGGGATAGAATATAAGGGAGTTAAAATATGACATGTACATGATCAAATGTTAAAATAATTGTCATTTTCATACTAAAATTTACAAGTTTTATTTTGAAATAAATCGTACCTACATCGGAAACTGAATAAATTTTTAAGATTTAAGAGATTACATTTATAAAATACATGTCATTGCATCATTTTTGCAATCAAAAAAAAAAAAATTTTTAAATATCATGTAAAAGGTATACTGAAAAAGTTACCCTCGATCTCCGAACGGGCAAATATTTGCTTATTTCTTGACGTAGTAGGATATTTAATATGATAGTGTAGGTTTTTTCTTTTATTTTTTCTTATTCTTTCTCGCTCGCAATGAAATCTCTCATTCAAACCCAACAAATGAGAATATTAAGACAATAGTTTCATTCAAGTTATACATTCATTCTTTGGTCTAATTGTTTGATCGTTAGGAAAAGTTAAAGTTAAGAAAAAAGCTTAGAATCTTGCTTTTCAATTAAAAATATCGATGGAGATAATTTTTAAATTTTTAATACTACAACTGATAAAACCGTCCTTTAGGAAGTTTTCAGGCCAATAACGATTGATAAGAATGAAAAATATGGTATATACTTGTACATTGAACATATTATTATTAAATTATTTTAATGAAATGCCTGAATATCTTATTAAAGAGTTAAGGTTGTTATTACGGTCGTTAGACATATTTAACTGTAATTTCGGATATTTTATAAGCACCGTATGTATTACCAAGAAGGTACAAACATCCCAATTTCAATAGAGATGACACTTATTTACTATCAAGTATTTGGCGCCCTGTTCTAACGATTCTATCCTTGAGAGAAGTCACAGTTAAATCCGCCGACGTAACTAATTCATATTGCACACTGGCAACCTCTATTGTAGAATACGAACAAGAAGAGAACACTCCACAACAAAGTGCATACAATTTACGCCCTAGAAAGCAGCACCTTTAATCAGTCCGATCTCCACCTCCGCGGGTAAAGGTCGTCCTCCTGATGACGTTAGATAAGTATCCAACGAAACGTCGAGATTCGCTTCTCGGTAATACATACGGTGGATATAAAATATCCGAAATTACGGTTAAATTTGAATATCTTATATTGTACCTACAATTTTTTTGGCATAAAAATGTACTAATATACACTGTGTTACTATGTACATATGAGTTATATTCTTCATATATGTACATATGAATATACACAATGGGGCGCCGGTTAACCCGCTACTCCCCATCGTGTATCAAAAATTACGTTTTGACCTAATGTGACAAGGTATTGAAAGAAACAAATCTGATGTTGTAATATATGTTATACTATTCACAAGCCCGGGAACACAAAAAGCACTCTTTCTTTCAAAAGAAGAAGGTATAAATCAAACAGAATTGGGTTAAGTGAATGGAATGGAAGATTGATGTATGTGTTATTGCGAAGACAGGGATAGATGGATTGGTCAATTTAGGTAGATATCTAATGTCTTCTGTTTACCTGCAAACATACAATACATCCCGAAGAAAGGTAAAGAATGGTAGAGAAGATATTTCGAATACACTCAAAATGTTCTAAGTATATAAAAAAAGGTCCAAAAAAGGGTTACAAAAAATTGACATAATTTTCAGGCGTATTCTAGTTTAAGTAATTCGGAAGAATATCGTATGTATATAAAAAGAATATTGCTTTAAAAAACTCTAATCAAAATATATGCATATTTTTTTACCAACGGTGACATCTATACTGGTTTATGGGGATGACAAATTTAATCCACAGATGGCGGTAGTAAAAAACAACTCACATGTGAAACAAATTGTGCAGGTTGACATACCTAAAATTACCAAACATTTAATATATCATAGTCTATCATGGGTGAATGTTATATTGTGTAAAATGATTACATAAGCCAGTCGTGTAATAGGTCGTAAGCCCTTTAAACACTTAGGTAAATATTTTCATACCAACTTCCCATATTTAGAAATGCTTCATTTCTATGAGAAATCTATAATTATATTTTGATTTAAGGTAAAGAAGTTAAGGTCCAGTGTGTAATATAAGAGATAAATACAGTTTCTATGACAACGTAAACTTTTCAAGCCTTAGCTTAAACTTTTTTAATTTGTATACACACTCAATACACATGCTGTTTTAAAATTGTAGTAAAAATGTCGTTTCCTAGACATTGCATACATTTTCTAGAACACTTTCGTAAAAGCAAAATATGGCAAAGGTAATTTTTGATGGAAGTTTGTTAAATAAATTACAATATTACATCAAAATTCTCAATAAGAACTAATTTTAATGTTTAAAATATTTTTTCTTAATTAGACTTCCAAAAATGGATGTGACGGATCAACTCTTTGATCGTTGGGTTATGTGGTATACAAAAATATACATGTATTTTTGCATACTTTTAATAAATCAAGTATGAAAATGTGTGCTTCAACTAGTAAGAATGAAAATTTCTTATGGATAAATTTCCTAATCGAATCACAAGGTTAACTAATCAGTGATATCATTAACTGAATCGTTACATTTACAATGGCGTACTTTAAGCCGTCAGCATAACTGTAACTAATGCACGAAAAAAACAGACTAATGCCATGTATTGACTAGGGGACAAATCGCGAAACATTCCGCGCGGCATGTCGCAGCAACATCTACGCTCATGTTTCGGGGACAATGACGCGGTCATTTGACGTGTACACACCGGGACTCACATATCACTTGTCGCGGAAATGTCACCCGATGAGGTTATGATGACAGCTGCGCATTTATTTACACTTGTCGCCCGATGAGGTTATGATGACAGCTGCGTATCTATTTAATTTAACGAGTTTATCGAAACGAAAGAGGAGAAAAAGGTGCTGAGTGCGAAATTATTTACTGCAAAGAGAAAGAAGGATGGATATTCTATGAGATCTTTGAATATCTGACGGATCTTTGGTCAATTTCATTCGAATGACAAAAACTGGTTTTGACAATTGATTACAAATAATCGGGCCTTCCATAGCCAAGACAGACAATATTAACGAACGCTGTTGGCCCTCACAACATTTTATTTTTATATTCACGGTTTGAAGTGTCCCAAAAAATTGTACGGCCATGAGTTGGAAAACAATAATTTCGTTTTCCCACATTAATGTCAGTTGACAGATACAGCGCATGCGCATTCACTTGTTAACATACCACGTGTTACTGACGCGTAGCCCGATGTCCCCGTGAGCTCGCTCGAGTACCGTGCGCATGGCAACGTTTCCGCGGCACGTAGAAATGCCCCGCCATGTTGTGCGCGACGTCACGGAACAGTGCGCGACATTGCAACGCCACGTAGACTCTAAGCCGCGCGTGATGTTGAGAGATAATTTATGAATATATGGCTTAAAATGTACAAATCTTAATGAAGAACGTAAAATAAGCCAGAATGATGACCTCAATTGATGATTATGAAATGGTAGAAAGCTTCGTGTGGTTTCATTTTTGTATTTCGATGCTTCCTTAGGCATGATTTTTTTAGGCAGCTTCAATGTTCTTAAGCTCTAGTATTAAATATCTTACCAGTAGACAAAGTAAGCGCTTTATCTCATCTTTAATCTCATATTTTATTAAATTATAAATTATTCTCTCTGGCCGAAAAGTCTTTGGGCGCAAAATTCCAAGTAAGTTCACTGGTTTAATTTGGGTAAATAATATTTGGAGTCTTCGCTATAACCTCAAAGTTTATTATTTCTACAATGTGCAAGATGTCAAGTTTATCAGGGACAATTGAGAGGGTACTACACTCACGTGGGGGTAGTACCCTTATGTTTTTCACCCAATTTATTGATCATCGTGAATAACCTCTACAATGTAAAGGCCAAATCTATCAATAATACAAGGAAAAAATTTAAAGTATGAAATGTGCCAATAAATGACGCCGCTGCCGATGGTATTCTGTTTTATAATTATGTCATTTATTGGCACATTTCATACTTTGGAATTTTTATTTTTAAATAATAATTATGGTGTTTTTATTAAAAAAAACTAACTTTTATTGAGTGAGTATCCTCAAAATATGGGAATAAAGAGAACATACTGTTAAAAATCATCTCTTTATATAAATAAAAAGCGTTTTAAAATAATGAAAAAACGTAAAAAATTTCTTGCAAATATAAAACATTATAACTTTATTAAAACTGAATATTTCTTAATTTCCTTAGTACGGATTTTAGATAATGAAGTATACTTTACACATATAAAAAAATATTATACGTACATATAAATATTCATTAAAACTTTGCACCGCCTAGGACACTAAAAACGATTTTTTGGCCGCGGCCTGTCTATTATTGCTTACATTTTCTTAATTATTTAAAATAATGTTCAGTTTATTACTTTTATATAAGGACACATGTTTTATCTAAGTTATTATTCGAAAATAATTGCAGTCTAGGATATAAATTCTCATATAAATGAATAATAAAAACCCACATTTTCGTAAAAAAAAAAAAAAACAAATATGCATTTGCAGTGAATGTCCAGCCGCAATACACGTGAGTGTAGTACACGTCAGACTCGGAAGAAATTTACACCATTCACCTGAAACTCCCTAAACTAGGGGGGAGAAAGTGCATCAAAAGACTGCAACTCCCTAAGCTGGATGGTATCCAGAGTTACTTGGATATTGAGAGGAGTTTAAAGTACAAGTTACAGAATCATGTACCAAAAACATGTATTCAAATTTAAGATAATTATATATAATCAAAATGTTCAAACATGGCAACACGTAAAATACAATACCCACTTGTATGATGTGTAAGTGAGTGAATGTATTATGAAGAGTTTCGGTGTTTATAGGTGACGATGATAAATAATTCATCGACAGCAATTGCATAGAATTATAATTTGGAGATAACCTGTTTTTGATAATAGATACAGACAATTTTTGGTTACCTATTTAGATATTTTTACTTATTACAGGCTATGTAGTATCGTTAATTCTTGAAGCATTATTTTTTTAATTTGAGAAGACTATCAAATTTTATATAAACAAACATTATTGATTTTAGACGTCTACCGGTTTTTATTACGGATAATGTACTGTATCTTCGTCAGGACGAACTCAATAATTTTCATAAATTAAATTTGTTAAATAGTCAAGTGTTAGGTAAGGATGTGGCTTCATTGTGGTGGGGGAAAAGGGTGAAATTTGACAGTGAAACATTGGAATGAGGAACATGTTAAATAATGGGTAATTCATTAAATTTAACTGCTTATTGATTATATAATATTTGGTGTTGAGCGACTTTTTGATTTCCAATATTTCTTAATAATCTAACCTAAAACCTCTACTGTTTATATGTGAAATTTAGATACTGTGTATTCTGTCTCCAAAAAATGGTTTGGAATTCTGAAAAATTATTATAATTAAGATATCTTGGGTACTTTTTACGTTTAAAAACAATCAATGTAGTTTTTATAAAGTTTGTCAGTTTCCTCAAATAAATAATTATGATAAGCCACAAAGACAACGTTACAAACGTCAAAAATAATATTTTATTCATAATTCAAAATTAATATGTCTCATTAGTGTTTAGTAGGTCCTAGTTTCACTCAAACAAACGTAAAAAAACTATTTGTGTTAAATTAAGATTAAGTTGAAAATTTGACACTTCTCGAGTTCCGATAACGTGACAGAAATATTTATTTGGTAATCCGATTCAACAGCTTAAATATGGAAATATTAATGCACAATATTTTTGAGTATGAAGTGGATTCTTGTCCCACAGAGAAGAAGCTTTTTTTATGGGAATACAATATATCTGAATAAATAAAAATGCTTTGATCAACAAGAATTAGATGACGACTTAAGGGTATCTTCTCCATTATGTTTGAATCGATCGATATCTCAGAACTCCGCTATCTTCACACGTTACACGTAAATAAGAGCAAAATCGCACCCACCATGATTCAATAAACCTTTTCTGTTTTCTGGAAGGTATTTTTCACAGAACATTGACCGATTTCGGCAAATGAAATAGAGAGAAAAAATGGTCCAATATTGAAGGGAGTTTCTAAATGCGTGGCCAAATGGATTAGGTCCCCGTAGCGAGAAATGTCACCCTGTAGCGGGACCCGAGATTAGAAATATACAATATCTAATATTAAGACACTTTGCCGCAAGATGGCACTATTTCTGATGTTTGTGTCTTATCGTGCCTCAGTTTTACTGGATACCGTTCGATAAAGTGCCACGTGACTTGTATAATTTTCTTCCGGTCCACTGACTGTTCATCCCGAGATTGTCAAATACGTCCGAAAGAAGCATCATTTTGGCAAGGGTTGCGGTGGCCGATTATATCGCAGTATAAGTTAATGACCTGCGGCGACCTTTTTACTCGGTGACAATCTGCGCGGTGTCTTTTCAGTTTTAGCGGAAGCTGTAAAACCAAAGATTCGTCTGTATGAAACGGCGATCGCTCCAGATTATTCCCATATTTGTTCCTACGAGTTGATAACAAATTTCATATCTCCGGAAGCAGTTTGTGGAACAAATTTACTGAAGGAAACAGGATCTCCTAGATTTATATTGCTCGAATTTTTATATCGAAGGTTATAAAAATCGGGAGAACTTTTAATGGGAAGTTAATTGCGAGTATAATTTTTCGTATTATTAACTGTTAAACATGAATTTTCTGCTCCGTATCGTCTTACCAAGTGCCATGATCAACGTGGCGTATGATTAGACAATTAAGATCATCATTATAACTCGATTCTCACCTGCGGATATAGTAATGGAGCGGCGTCTAGGTACACGTGCTCAGTAATTATATTATGTAAATACATGTATGCAGATCTATTAACGAGCCGAAATAATTTAAAGTCAAAGTGTGGTGTTCGTTTATCGTTAAAAAAACCTAAATTTATACTTCTCTTGCCAATTATATTGTAGTTGTACTGGTTTTAAATATTTCAATGATCTTCTTGCTTTTATTATAAATTAAAAAAATTTAGTTTAAAAAAAAATAATTGTTGTTTTATATAGTGCCATATTCGTAAAATGTTCACATCAAGAATATTTTAAACGAAAAATCATTAGGCGTAGGTATATAAGTATGTAATATATTATCTAAAATAATTAAAAAAAAAAAATTTTTTAGTTTTTTTTTAACAAGGTTTCGTATTATGGAGGGTATAGAGTTGGGCCCGCCACCATAAATGCCCGTCCACTATTTAAACTCAGTTCATTAAATAAAAAAAATTAAAAAAACAAAAAAATATATTTATCCGATTTTATTTGCTATTTTTTCTTAATAAAGGGGTATTGATAATAAGTAAATTACAATTAAAAACGAAGGAATGCTGCATACTTCGGGCATATTCTCCGCAGTGTGAAATATGTCTCATACTCATCATAGGTACATGGAAAGAAAGATTTCTTCTGTACATTATTCTCTCAATTGATTGTGTCTTGAATTGAATTTTCGGGTATACAGTACCAGCCATAAATAAAATAGTGACTTACTTTATATGGTCACTAGTTTTCAATATCTTTTAATATCATATTTTAATAAGATCCAGGGTCACCAGCATATTATTGGATAGCATCCTATTATTATATCGATAACATCCTTCCTTTGCTGCATGCCTGTAGCCAGGACGCACACCTATCTTGCAAAAAACCACCCTAAGCAAGTTTGCAACTTATTACGATTTACACCAAAATACTATTAAATAATAAAAATTGATCTTTAACAAATTAAAATAAAGCAATAGACGTAAACTAGCTAGCCCGAGTACTTTATTGTATCTTCATCTTCTTTGCCAATTTCCGTTTGAGTATTTGGGGTCGGTTTTACTGTCACGTAGATACATGTATTTGGAGATAGGTTTTGACTGTGGATTATACAGCCGGTTTCCATCTGATATGGAGACAGTACCTACCCTTTTTGGAAGTATTAGATCATACAGGGGGAGATTGAAGGCAGCAGAAGTGTAAAATGCTGATTATCTTATAGCGGCATTTCGACATTTGCGCTGACTAAACATTCGTAAAAGTTTATACTTCAACCAATACCACGTTGCAGAAATGTCGAATCAATAGAATAATTAAGTAGGTAGGACAAGATATTCAATCCCTTAGCAATGTTCTTATCATAATACTGCTGACTCGGGCTGACATACCCAGGTCCGTTTTATGAGCAATAGCTCCCATAGGTATATGCCCTACAATTTCGCTACCTAATTCTGTTTTTGTATGCTATAGTGTTCATCCTCCCCACACCACTTAAATTCATACGAGTGCAAGCAGCGCGGGGAGGGATCCATAAAAAACCGCATCATTGTCAACAATAGCAATCAATATAATGTAAGTAATGTACAAAAAATTAAAAAATTGATTTGAATGCAGTCACCGAAAATTACTAATTTAAGTACTGTAGTCAAGATTTTATATATCTATCCCTTCCAAATTCATATAGTATATTAAAAATTAGTAATATTCCATGACTGGAGAATGTTAATTAAATAAGTTGGTATAAACCAAAACCAGATTTTAGGTCTACCGGTTTCAAGATGTATCTCTTTGTCAGGATCAACACTACACTAAAGTTCATAACACTGTACACAACCATAGTAGTGTTAAACATTCAATATTAAAAATATAAAAACAAAAACGAAAATATTATATTATTAAAAATATTAGAAATTTTAAATATTAATAATATTCGATGACTTCATTAAGTTTTTTCTGATATTTCTGCCATTGATTTTATAAATAATTTTACAAATCTGTGAGGAAATACAAACAAATATAAAGAATGTTTAAAAAAGTACAATTGTCACTCCCCTAAAGAAATAACAAAAATAAAGCTTTGCAACACAATTGAACAAAGAACTCTTCTTCTTCTTCTTCTTCTTCTTCTTCTTCAGCCTTTTTCCCTCCACTGCTGGATGTAGGCCTCTTCCATTTTTTTCCACTCGTCTCTGTTTTTCCCCATTCGCATCCAGGTTCTTTCTGCATGCTGGACTATGTCATCGGACCACCTTTTGGGAGGTCTTCCGACGCTTCTATTTTTTGTCCAGGGCCTCCACTGTAGGATTTTGGGTGCCCATCTAGTATCCTCCTGTCGAGCCATATGTCCAGCCCACTGCCATTTTAGTTTTGCAATACGGTCCATAATATCAGCAACTTTTGTTCGGCGTCTTATTTCTTCATTTCTGATTTTATCCCGAAGGCTTACGCCAAGCATCTGCCTTTCCATGGCCCGCTGTGTACATTTTAATTTTTGTATGCTTTTTTCTGTCAGTGTTGCTGTTTCTAGTCCATATGTCAGCATCGGTAGGATACATGTATCGAACATTTTTCTTTTCAGGCAAATTGGGATTTCTTTATTTTCAAACAAGTGTTTCAATTTACCAAATGCTGCCCAGCCCAGACCTATTCTTCTTGGTAGTTCTGCTGTTTGGTTTTCTTTTCCCAGCTTTATCTTATGACCAAGGTACACATATTCATCAACTGTTTCTATTTCCCAATTGTTTATTTTGAATTTGTGTTTGGATGTGGAATCTTCGGCGGAGCCTGTAACCGCTAGAAGACGCGTCCCCAGGTGGCGGATAGGGGAATGCTCGCCAGATATGGAGGGCAGGAGGGAAATAAAATACCTTTCGCGGACCAACAGGTAGTAGCGTCTGTTCCCCATGTTAGGGGCGGCTACAAACAGCGTCTGATCCCCATGTTAGGGGCGGCTGAAAATAAACGCACCAACCTGCATGGCAAGCGTGGTGCGTATACGCCAAAAACCTTCCTAAAGATTCTAAATGTAGTCGAGTTCTAAAACAGAAGTACCCCAGGTGAGTAGAACAAATTGTTCAGAATCTCACATCGCAAAGCCGATCAGCCCCGAGGACTCTGGGGGGGGCAAAAAAAAAAAAACTCGAAATCGAACAAAAAATGACAAAGAACTCACCAGTCCGGAAAACTACTGCTAGAAGATATAAACTACGGTAGAGATCAAGTTAATGATGTTACAGGTAAGCATATATAGACTGGATTCTAATTAAAAATAGCTGGTAGAAGGAAAACCAGCACACGACAGTCACACCCCGGAGGCTCCCTAAGGATTTCCCAGCGGGAGACCCACACCCGAATAATGACGTGTATAGTAGAGAGTACACAGTCGCATATTCTTCATGTGTCCACAGTAGGCTGACCATTCTGCCATCGTCTCTGTCGGACCTCCCGCCGCACGCGTTTTCAGTCTTACGCTGTTATTTTACTTATTAGAGATGAATTGCAATACGCAACCAGCAATGTCTCTGTTATTCCATGCCGCCGCCACATTTATTTCTAACTTGGTCGATTAACTTTGACACTACAGAAAGAGAACACACTAAATAAAACAGGAAATTCTCGCCGAAGGTTTTTTCATATCGAAAAATTAATATTAAATGTCTTCAATTTCAATTCAATTCAATTCAATTTATTCATTCAATAATATGTACATTTCAAACATAATTTCAATGCATACATATTATGAATATATAATTAAAAATAACTTATACAATCTGGTCAAAGGTGTAAGAGAATCCTGCTTCGGAAAACCCCTTCAGACACATGGAATATATCAATATCCAAAGCAATTTTTTTCAGCATAGCTGAAGCTCTTCCAATAGGCATAACCATTGGCAGGTTAGTCCTGTATGTTGGAATGTGAAATAATCTATGCTGACGATCAAGAACCAATGCTCTGCATAATTTCAGTATTTTCGATTATACCGCGCAATAATCGATAAAAATGTGTAATCAAAAACACATTCCTTCTAGTCTCTAGACTATTGTAGCCAAGCATATCTTAAAATTCTGAAACCGTAAATAGGGCCGATCAATCATCTTGTGCTCCTATAAACATAAATTTTATTCATTTCCTCTGCAATATACCATGTCGCCACGTGCCATGGTGAACGAAGGCTTGTGGCTTGACGACACATTGGGTGCGGTAAAACAACTTATATCTCATTATAACTGAACCAACAAACGTCAGGTGCAATGTCAGAAGCTATTTCCACCAAAGCCGTTGGGGTGTGTTTGCGTTATTACTGAGGCTTTTGAGCCAAGCAGGGCCACACTGCCTCATTTCTCTGGCATATTGTCATAAATTTGAAGAGAGACTTAGTATATTCAAATAATAGTCGAGAAATTTAAGACAAGAGTGTTGTTGTATTTCCTAGCGGTTGTTTAAGGTGTAAACTCTATTAATTAAATATGACTAAAATTATAGGACGACTTAAGTTTGAAATAATGTTAAATAAACCAACAAGGAACATATCATATCGTGACAATTGTAAACGCGATCGCGGTCTTATTTCAATATTAGGTGAATATGAAATACTCCGTATGATGTAAGTAAGTACATGGCACGTTTTTAAAATTATTCTAATGTGTCGGAAAAATTTCACTTGCAGGCCATTCTGAATCCTGGGGGGAGGCCTGCAATCTCTAAGGACCCAGCTGGCAGATAGGGGATGCTACCGAAACTACAACCAGCAGTATAAGAGGGTGGGTGAGAAATAAAAAAACCTTCCGCGAACCACACAGGCTAGAGGAAGGAAATGTCAGACAAAAAATAAACTTCTTCGTGGTTGGAATTTGGGCACAGGGTTGTTAACTTCAGTTGTTATTTTTATTTTATTTATTTATTTATTACACGGCTTAATAGCCTTTTACAACAGGTTTATACATAATTAAAATACAACAAACGATTAAATATAAAAGAAAAATAAAGGGTATAAATGTAAAAAAGTATATATACATAGTTTAAACATAATGAGGTTAGACATATATGTAAAAAAAGTATATATGCAAAAAAGTGTAAAGTAGTGATCTCAGAAATTTTTACTCACCGATAATATAGCAATATTAAATTTGAATAGCCAGGTATATATAAAAAATTTAAGACATTATATAAAAATTTAATATTTAATATTTAATATTTAATATTGTTACATATATTTTTAGTTTAGAATCGTTTTCTAAACAGTTAACGTTATTTAATTAAGATTAAGTTTCACAGTTATGAAGTTATTTACATGAGAAACATGTATTGGTCCTTTTACTAGCCCAGGACTTACAGCTTGTATGAGTTGGCCTAAATGATCACTATACACGATGCAACGTTCAACAATTACATCGCTAGAACATCCAAATAGTATAAAATTTTTGAATTACAAACATAAATAAATATTATAAGCATGATAAAAAGCATACTAAGAAACAAACTTCATATCATGGTTGTCTGGCAATGTTTATAATATATTTTTCAGAGGTGGATATTAGTATTGAAGGGTATGATTTCCAAAGGATACTTTGATCAAGTCTTTCCACGATTCTTGATCTTTCAGCATGGTGGAGTGCTCCACATCATGCCAAACAGGCATCAGGGTATTTCCTTCAGTCATTTGGTCCACAGCACAGAGAATCGTCCATATAGTCTCCTTTACAACATATTTCTCACACCTATGAGTTTCTCTGGATTTTTATAGATAGGTATTTCATATAAAGAACATAAAGAATATTCCAAAATACGATCAGTTTAAGAAAGAAGTCGAATCCTTTATTTTGGACAACCATGTATTGTGACACTGCACACGTGTCTCAAATGGTTGCTGTATAAAAAAAAATTACTTCTCCTAAATGATTTCTCCTTTTATATTTTAATTTGGCTTGTAAATACTCCTCCCATAAGTTCGAGCTTTGGCTCATATTATGGTGAGTATAATGTCTTTAAAATGTTATGACATAGAATTAATTTATTATAAAAAAACATTATTATGTATTTACTGTATAAATAAAAAATAAAAATAATAATAAAATATAATTTTCACCTTCTTTCGTAATTGAACACTTACAAATTAATGTGAATTTTCGAAACATAAGCTTTTATTTCAGTTTTAAAAGAGGAATAAGAAGAGTGAAAAAATGTATTTTGTACTGATTTCTATTTTCAAAATGTAGTTTAATGCTGTGTATACCAAATATTAATTATCTAAAATCTTAGTCAACAGAATTTTGCGCTTAATTTTCCCATAAAAATTGATGTAGATGAATTATTTAACGTCTTTTGAAAGTACAAGGTATGAAATAAATAAAAAAGTATTATTTCAAAATAAACCAAAGATCAAACAATGCACAACTACTTGAAATAATCTCCTGAGGTTTAATTATTCCTCGTACCCCGATAGTATTAGTATATATTCAGAACGTGTATCCTTTATTCCCTGGTGTTCCGTCCCTTACGTGTTTCTTGAATATATTTTATATTTCCTTCTCTGAATTGCGTTCCACTTATATATATGAGTACACACGTCCGTCGAGTAGATATCAAACGACACCCTCGGCGACGGACAATTTCATGTATAAAAAAATGTAAGTTAAAATATTATTGAAGATAGTCACAACAGTTTCTAAAAAATCATAAAAATAAATACTTGTTAAATCTTATCGGAAAAATTTATTAGAAAAATTGTTGCCGATATGAGAATGTCATTTTGGCAACAATGCCTTCGCAGCAAGTTGTCTGTACTTCAAAAATACGACGTAGGTACCTTACATTCAATATTTTCAATGAAATTCCGGAGAAAATTGGTCTAAGTTTATCACAAAAATGTCTTAATTCGAAACAAAGCTTATAATATATGAGTTATGTAAGATTAGGAGTACCTATATGTTAAATTTGTATATGTACAATATCTTAATTTTAAATATAGCACATAACATATGTATTGTACAAATTTCAATTATTTGTGGCGTATATATTCAAAACTGCCACTATTCACATGGAGCTCATTTGGATAGTGGCGATTTTGGATCCATACGCCACATTTATAAAAATATAATCTGTAAACTATTTAGCGATTTATTAATTACTGATTAAATAACTATTCAATGTACAAAATCACTTAACACAATTTAACTTTACTCTATTCTTTAAATAACACTCTCACGCAATATATCACTTGTAAATAAATACTTTATTATCTCTGGAACACTTTATTTAACATTCACTGGAACATTGTATCCAATTTTCGCTCGCAGTAATCGTTTCGGATTATTTCGCCTTTTTACGTAAGTACTTCGATTATTCGCTTATTTATCGCACCGACTGGCCACCCGGTCGTCGCGGCTTGCAGCCGACTTCGCAGTATTTTCTCCTGTTTTATTAATTTAAAATATTATGTCATATTTTAAATTAAAAATAAATTATTACTCACTTGAATTTTTATTATTAAAAAGATATTCACTACACTTTTTTTTTACAATAATTGCATTTTGATGTCTACGACCCATTAATTTTCTTTAGAGGACATTGTTCAAGACTTAAGGTTACTATTTCATCCATGGTTTCTGCGAAATATAATAAAGGACAGTTATATAGAATTTACCGGAATCATAAACTAGGGGTATAAAATGGCGTTCTAGTGCCAACCCTTATATAAAGAAGTGAAGCGTGGAATTGGCAAAGGAGGAATGAAAGTAGACTGAATGCGTTGGAAATGCGATCACTAAGACGCTTGTGTGCAAAATCTTTGGTCGATAGAGTGAGGAATGAACAAATTAGAAGTGAATGTAGTGCTGCCTATAGTATGGTAGATGAATAAAGAAAAGAGCGCTGAGATGGTTTGGTCATGTGGAACGTATGAACGAGGAAAGGATAGTTCAGAACATATATGAGGCACGATCAGATACAAGTACTTGAGGATGGCCCTTTTAAAAGGCTCAACAGCCGTAGAACTTGAAAGGGAGTAAAAGTTTTTATTATACTCCCTTTCTCATTTACTAGTTGAAACATTTTTTTTTCGCTTAACCTACGTTGGGCTTCGGTCGGGCGACGCTACGAAAGGGAGTAATAAAAAATTTCCAAAAATCCAAAATTATACTATGATCAGGTTTCGCGTCTACCAGACGCGTTGAAATATTTTCATACAACTTAATAAGTTGTATGAAAAAACCATTCAAAATTTGAAAAATCCAAAAATTAATTAATTTTTTTTAACGAGAATTTGATAGATCTTCTTGATCGTCGCCACGAGTCTGCTTGCAATGTTTCAGCTCGATTGGATCACGGGAAAGGGGTTTAAAAATAGATCCAGAAAACAAGAAGACAAGCAGACGCCACGAGTTAATATAAAGGGAGTAAAAATAAACAATCTTATGTCATATTGTTATATTCAGATAATTAACAAAATGTAATTTTTTAGTATAGTGACGTGTGGAGACCCTAATGTTAGAAATATGTCTTAAACTAAACGCAGACTCTGAAAAAAGGTTTGAACACTTCTCACGCTTTAGACCCTCGTCAAACTTTAATTTCAAAAATAATATCCCTTTGCCGGGGCGATACGGGTCCAGATAGCGTTAAACGAAAGTCAGTCACTAAGCTCTATCTCGAGTTGTCTCCTAATAAATTAAGTAGAATTTACGGTACGTATAAAAGTAGAAAGCCAACCATTTCTTGTATAAAAAGAAAAATAAAAGGAAAAATAACTCGTGGCGTCTGCTTGCTTGACGAAAAAACTTTGGATCGATTTTTAACCCTTTTCCCGTGATCCAATCGAGCTGAAACTTGGCAAGCAGACTCGTGGAGACGATTGATCGATCTCCTTGAGGAGATCTATTAAATTTTCCTTAAAAAAATAATAATTATAGTATAATTTCGGATTTTTTGAAATTTTTTATTACTCCGTTTTGTAGCGTCGCTTGACCGAAGCCCAGCGCGTAGGTTAAGCGCCAAACCACTAGTAAATGAGAAAGGAAATGTAATAAAAA
Source organism: Agrypnia vestita (assembly GCA_016648135.1). Taxonomy (NCBI): domain Eukaryota; kingdom Metazoa; phylum Arthropoda; class Insecta; order Trichoptera; family Phryganeidae; genus Agrypnia; species Agrypnia vestita. Next base: position 53,180 of record JADDOH010013298.1, on the reverse strand, counting down.
TTTGGTTTTTATGGGTTACTTTTTTTATTTCAGCATCCAGCTTGCGTTGCAAGATTGCCTACAGATAGGCGCGTTGCGATTTGGTTTTGTGTTGTCCAAATCGTTTACAATTAGGCGCCGTGAAAGGTCTTATTTGTAGCACTTTAAATTCATGAAGATAAATTACAGCGCAAATATAAATAATGATACAAGGAAACAATCGCTTGTTTTTCGCTTGCTGGTCGCTTTCTGACAAATGGCGGTTGCTGACCTTACAATTATTCTATGTTAAATATGATAGAAAGGAAGATTGTTTACACAATAAAACTCAATTTAACTTTTAACACAAAGAAATCCCCCAACCAGACACACAAGTATATAAGCAATCTGCCGTCATAATTGCTTATTTCTAGGCCCTGTGGTGAGCTGTACTGGCCGGTGCGCGACTTATAGTGTCTGCGATCGTCTGTCGCCCATGCTGTTTTTCAAACGATTTCGTTATTTTTTGAAACTGGCAAGGAAAATATTCTGCACTACATGCATCGTTTTTCGATAAATTAAAATAAATATACGTTGCCGTGTATGCGTTTGAGTTCGACATATTTTCAACCGTAGTTACATTTTTATTTAGAAAATAAACGTTAAAAATATATCTACTTGGTTGTAGAAAAAATATGATTGACGTAATAAAATATAAATATCGAGTATTAAATAATGTTTATTCCATGTTTCTGCACATAAAATAATATCTAGATATATTTAGAAATAATCTGTACACCTTGTCTTTTTTTTTAAATCATATGATTTGGTTAGCTTTTGAAATTGGAAATGGCTAAACAGCATACTAGAAAAAAAATCATAATAAGATTCGATAAATAATGTAATCATGTAACGTAGATTTCTGGCGACGGCACACTTTCGTCACGTTTTAAATCTGTAAAACGATTGTTACCATACATGGTTTTGACCATATATTCGGGATGTAAAAGCAAAGGCAGCAATATCAAAAAAAAAAAAATTTAATATTTAAAAATGTACGGAATTCTAGAATTTATGTATCTATTATTCCAACGTTTCCTATTAGTTTAAAAGCTATGTTTCCTATAAAATCTCGAATTCATTACATTATAAATTAGTAATTCTCAATGACCACGTTTAATTTTTTAAAGATAATGCTGCCTTTGCTTTTGATGTTTTTTTTGCTGGCAATATAGTATTTGCCATTATAACAGTTTATATGGTAATATAATAAAAAATAAATATACTATCTTATATAAAATCTTTCTACTTTACTGATTGATTGACTATTATTATTTAACGAATATTTTTTATCATGTACCTATTTTACAATTAGGGTTACAAACCAGGTTACGAATATCCTATTAAGCTCTCCGCAAAATACTTAGGGTCAATTCTGCTCAGTTATGGGGTAGATAATTGATGGCACATTCATACAAGTTCAAAGTTTAACGAGATCTTCAAACAACCCAAATTAGTGACAGTTATGGAATAAGGCATATTGGGGTGAGCAGGCTATAGTATGATAGACGAGAACTTTAGGGCTCTCCAAAGGGTCTTTGAAAAGACGCCAAATAGATATCAAACACCAGATTGACCGAAAATGAGGAGGTCGAATAAATGAATAAATATGCACATATCAGAACCGATAGGTTCTGGTTGGTTGTGTAGTAGTGATAATGATTTCGACGTATGATGAAGACGTAGCTTGTGCATGAATAAGTAATACCCAATTAAAAAAACAACGGTTATTATATTATGTAGGTACACTTGTGTAAGTAGATTGTGGAAACTTAAAGATACAATCCAATTTTTATTTATATAGGTCTTTCTTGTTTTCTGTTTTCTATTTTCTATGAGATTTCACTCAAATAATATAAAAATATATTTAAAAAATGTTTAATTTTAATACATCTACCATTGCAAAATATAAATTTTGTTACGAATATTATGTACGTTTATTAATCCTGGTATGAGTTTTCTGAAATATTCTGCCGTGTTTTCGCACGAAGTTTTGTATCCCATTGCAAAGTACATCATAATAGATAATGTATTGCTGTGGTTGGTTTTACAATGTTAAAAAGTCTGACTACTCTTTATGACTTTTCATTTATCGATTATTTTATTTTATTTTTTGTTTATTAGATTCTTTTTTATTTTTTGCGCTTTAACAGGCCAAGAGGCCCAAGAACTACGGAATACATCAAGAAACAATCAGACTTGAGTAAATCACATAGATTAGTGATCTCACCAGGAGTAAAACCCGGAACCCTCAGTGTGAGAACCCCATATCATGCTCACTGAGCTACTGGGGAAGTTTGTTAAGTAAGCATGTGTAGTGTTTGTTGTGGCAGGAAATCCTGTTGAGAAAAAGCTACACTTAAACGACATCTTACTACGGTATGGATACGTACTAGTATGAATACATTAACATACATTACGATGACAAAAAGCTTCAAATTTTTGTACTTCGAATTCTGGAAGAATTTTCTAGTCATTTAAAACCCTCGTAAATATAAAATATATTAAAAATATACGACAATTTAGTTACTAAATTTTAAAATGGGTATTTTAAGAGAGGACTTCTGAGTAATTGTGACATTTATTATGGGTTTAGTACATTAATTCACTTCGGCTTCTACGCGTGGGTCAGGGTTGTCTTACGAGGCTCATTTACGTCTTCAAAATTTTGTTGAATTAATTTGGCGAAGAATAACCCTTTTTAAGGACCAGTTCATCCTGTCTACGAGAGTCTAATTACATTATAATCATTTAGGGAGCATCGATTAGGGAAAATAGATTTTCAGGAGAGTATTGATCTTGTTAACACTGTAGACAGATACATATGTATGATCTAAACTCTAAGGCTTAGAAAGAATATTTGAAAGAAATCTTACGATGTTGATAAAAAATTTCAACAGTTTCACATAAATATGTTTGACCTATGGTTCTGAAACTGGACTTTTACAACGGGCCTCATCTATGAGATTAATGTAACCGGAGAAACTATTAAACGACTATTCTATAGAAGATAATGAAGACATTCACATTAGGAAATACAAAATCATCTGCCGAAAAACAAAGTTTTAACACCCAAATATTTATTCAAAAGATTTCTCCGTATTTCTTTCTAACTGATCTACCTCATTTGTTTGATATTTTTTTAGTATATTCAAGAACACATTCTTGAAGTTGCAATTTTTCAGAAAAAAGTTCTATGAAATTTAAAACCGAATTTTTTAATCAATTAGAAAGACATACAGAAAAATCAAATCAACGTAAACATATTTGGCTGCTGCTGGTATTCGAACTACGGATCTCCTCCTATCCAGGGCAGGGGGAGATAGGATGCCCGTAGATCCGTGGTTCGAATCCGGTAGCAGACAAATATTTTTTTCGTGGATTTGATTTTTATGCGTGTCTTTCTAATTGATTTATAAATTTGGTTTAATATTTATTTAAATATTTTTTATGTGCACAGTCATTATATAATACCTATCTATAAAATACTAATTTATCAGAGTATAATATAAAAATAAAATAAAGTTTTAGTATTTTATCACTATAGGTTTACGTAAAATAAATTATTACTGGCACTTACTGTAGATATTATGTACTTTAGTATTTGTACTTATCGTTCTGTGTTATTTGCATAACGTATTTTGCATTGAGATTCATATTTTCAAGAATTAATATAACAGTCGAGAATTATTTCAAGTCACATTGCACAGAGATGGCCGAAGCAATACTTGCATTGGCTCGTTGCTACAAGGAAGCGCGATTGGCATTCTATTTAACGCGACTTCCCGTCGTACCCTATCCCTAGATTTTTGCCGTTGATGGCCCGTTTAAATTGCCAGCACCCACGAAATATTAATTATAATATTTTAAAAAATACACGGAGTGCAATAGTGTCAAGGAAAAAATAAAAGTAAAAATGAGACGTTCGTCGAAATAAGTAATAAATGTCAAAGAGTCTATAAAGTTTACAGTTAAAGATTCAAATTAACGTTTTGTTCGTTAAATAAACATGAACATGAATTTTCCAAATAACGGATTATTATTTTTGGTTTAAATGTATTTACCTCTTATACTTGTATACAAAGAAGACAGAATAACCCTTAAAATGACCAATTTTAGGATTTATCACAATTATAATTTTATTTTATTAAAATGAAGAAAAATTTTATTATTAATTACTGATTATTTAATTTACTAAAATAATGTATTAATCATATTAAAAAGAATGACGAGCAGACCAGCTTTTTGGTGGGAATGGACGTCAGAACTAAAACAATATTTGCCCCGACTCGGTAGGCCGACAGACCGGCACTGCTGAAGCTCTATACGCAAGCATGTAGCGGGACTGCAAACAGACAACTAATTGATGTCCATTACGGTCTATGTTTGAGATCCACTTGATTTGCAGATAGATATCAAGCCGAAATGGTCACTTTACGAATAATTACGTGATTATAACAGGACTATTGCAAGTATTTGCGCAATCACCTTCATGCCGTTTCTGTTGAGAGTAAAATGCTACAGAGCATGCAGAGCTGCATGTAGTATTTTCTCGTATATAAATAAACACATAATAATTACATATATATTTAGAAGAATTAACTGATATTTGCATTAAAAAATCAATGTACAAAATTTAAACAAACTGTATGAACATTTGACTAGTTAATGCCCGACCAAATTTATAGCATAAATGTTACCGTGTCTATATTAACTATACGTAATTAGTAAATATGCATACGGCTACCATAAACAAAATAATACGCATGAATACATAATTAATACTATGAAAGTTAACTAAATAAGTACCATCTGCACTTAGAATTCAGTGTAGGTATGTAAAATACTAACTTACTAACTAACCATCGCGCCGTTTCCCCGCAGGAGTAGGCAAAGAGGATTGAACGCCACACTCTTCTATCCTGGCACACCACTTTTGCTTCGGCCACATTCATACATCTTCTCATACAAGTTCTACAGTTGTTGCGGCTTTTAACGGGGCCATCCTCAAACACTTTTTGTATCTGATCATGCCAGGAAAATACACAATGTTAGAATACTTTTCAGAACAGTACTGGATTTTTGTCACAGGGACAATTAGGATCAGTTAGGACAGGAGTTTAATAAAATTTGAAATAATATTTCTGGCGTATCCTAGTGTCATGCTCGTAATTCGGATGAATTTCATTACATACGTAAAGTATATTGCTAATAAATTCCAAAATCCAACTAAAGATTACCAATAGATAAGTATCATCCACCATTGGATATAGGTATTACGCATGACTTCTCGGAGTGTAGGCGTGAAGCAAAAAGATATTTAAATTTCCATAAAGCCGATTACCCAGCTATAAATGCTTATTTACAGGAGACTGATTGTACTTCTATGTTTCAAAATCTTAGCCTTGATTTGAAGATGGAAGCTTTTTACAATGTACTAAATGAGGCTATAAAATCTTTTGTGCCGGAAACTTGTGCCAAGGTTACAAAATATCCCGTTTGGTTCAGCAAGGAATTAAAATTATTAATACATGATAAAAAGCTAGCTCACCTCAAATACATGGAAACACGAAATCCACTAGATTATCAGCTTTTCTCGAGTTTAAGATCAAAATGTAAAAACAAGTCTTAGTCCTGTTATTGGGACTATATGGCTAACATCGAAAGCATGGTAACTAGTGATACCAGAGCCATATGGAAATTGGCTAACTCACAAAGAAAGGCTGACAATCATGTCCCAAGTTCTATGATATATAATGGTTCCAATAGTGATAATCCCTATACAGTGGCAAGCTACTTCGAGGATTTCTTCAGCAGCGTCTATGAAACCCATAACATAATTGATACAAAAATTCATTCCAAATTTAACTATTTTCCTAATTTAGAGATCACTCTAAACAGTTGCCATATAAATCACTCTACTGTTATGAAGGGACTGGAGAAGCTAAATACAAGAAAACCTATGGGGCCTGATGGAGTACCTAACGCACTATTGAAGAACTGCCGAACATTCCTGTCATACCCACTATTTATATTATTTAATGAGTCTTTAAGACTCGGCTACTTTCCAAGCCATTGGAAAAAAAGCTTCATCGTGCCAATTTTAAAAAAGGGAGATAAATCAAATGTTTCTAATTACAGACCGATTTGTATATTGTCTGCAATTCCTAAGCTCTTTGAATCACTCGTCTTGGATGACCTTTCTCCTCACCTCGAGAGCCTCATCGAGCCAAGTCGGCATGGCTTTGTTAGCGGTAGATCGACTCTGACGAATTTAATTTTGTATGAAGATCAGATACTGAAAACCCTTGCTGAGAAATATCAGGTGGACTCCATCTACACTGATTTCAGCAAGGCCTTTGATAAAGTACCTCATGATTTATTACTTTATAAGATGAAGGCTTTAGGCATTAAGGGAACTCTGCACGATTGGTTTACTAGGTACTTTTGCTCGCGAAGAATGATAGTACGAGTTGGTGATATTAATATGGATGGATTTATTGCTACTAGTGGCGTACCACAAGGAAGCCACCTGGGACCTACTCTGTTTCTTCTCTTCATTAATGATATAGTAAATTCTTTTAATAATATTCAATTCTTACTTTTTGCTGACGATTTAAAGCTGTTTAAAAGAATACAATGTGTAGAAGATTGTTTGGTATTGCAGAATAATTTAAATGCACTTATCAACTGGTGTAATGTTAACAAACTTTATTTGAATATTCAAAAATGCCAAGTTATCACCTTTTTTAAAATAAAAAATCCCCTCTATTTTACGTATACATTAAATGACATTCCTCTTGAAAGAGTCAAAATTGTAAGAGTTCTAGGTGTGATATTTGATGAGAAACTAACATTTATTCCACATATTGACAATATCACTAATAATGCGTTGAAGATGCTAGGATTTATTTTGAGGCTTACAAAAGACTTTACCACTATAAATTCCATTAAATTATTATATACGTCTCTAGTACGAACTCAATTAGAATCTAATTCTCCTGTATGGTCTCCACATTATACTGTTCACTCCAATAATATTGAGCGAGTCCAGCACAAATTTTTGAGAGTTGTTAATTTTAAATTACACATACCAATAATGGACATAAATTATAATTTTCTATTGTCTCTAATTAAACTAAATAGATTATCCGATAGAAGGAAAATTGCTGACCTCGTATTACTGTATAAAATCATAAATAATTAATACAACAGTTCAGAACTAACGCAGCTAATTTTTTATCACATCCCTTCCAGGAGCACTAGACAAAGTATATCGTTTCATTGTGACAATGTTAGTGTAAATTATCTCTATAGCTCACCTATTAGAAGGCTCCATAGGTTAGGAAACGAGTATGGCTACCTATCGGATGTTTTTTCGGAAACACTAGCCGCCTACAAGAAAGCTCTTCTGGACGAATTCGGTCGTTTATAATTGGTTATTGATGTCATGTCTATCTCTTGTTTTTAGATTTTTGAATTTTACATTTCATTTTATTTTACTGTCATTTTTATTGCTTCTTGATTTTTAGATTTGATTTGTTTACAATTATTTCATTTTGTTGTAATTTTGTTGCTTCTTGAATTTCAGACATAATTATTTTAATTTGTTGTAGTTTTATTGATTGTTGACATTCTTATTTGATTTGATAACTATTATTTCATTTGATGTAATTTTGTTATACTTTATGTTAAGTAATGTTTTATTTTTCTTTATATATCACTTTATTAATTGTTTTTGATAGAATTATACCTTATCTCCTTTTTTTATTATTACCTATCAATCTAAACATGTTAATATATATTGTTTCTTTAATGGTACGTTGTACCGTGTATTGATTAAATAAATAAATAAATAAAGATGTCTCATTAGCGACATCTGTGGTCATTTAAGGGGAATGAAAAAGCTTTGGTGCCGGCCGCGTGGAGGATGGTTACAACTCATATGTGAAACGTGACGCATAATTTAAATATATATATAACTTCCAAAAATTAGTAGACATGGTATATTCTATCATGGGTGAAAATAGTGAATGTTATATTGTGTAAAGTGATCACTTTAGTCAGCCGTACGATAGGTCGTAAGCCCTATGTACACACAAGGTCTTCTATACCTATTTTCCCATAAAAATGCAGTTTCTTCTCAGTGAAACATCTATAATATAAATTGCTTACATGCATTTTTGCAACATGGTTGCAAACAACCAAAAAAAATGTATATGTCCATAAAGATATGTACCATGTACATGTATGGAAAAAGTGACATATATGGGTAAAATGACATACCGCTAACTAATTCGAAATACACAGACTCTGGGGTGCCAATCTCTGTTATATCTCATGACCTCAATGATACTTACCAACTTGCCAAAACACTAGCGACCTCTGTTTATTCGTACCCGCACATCAAAAAGGTGAGCGTTTCTAGCTATTAAAAGTTTATTATTTTCCTCAGTTTTTTCCGATTTTTGATAGGTTTTCCACGTTCCGGTATTTTTACTTATAATTAAATAGACAGATTATTAGATTTTTTATGATATCCTTTTTTTCACGATTACTAGATTTTTTATATCTGTTTTTATTTTCACTTATTGTGGTTAATTTAATATAAAATGACGTCCGGTACAGTGGACAAAACGATGTGAAAAAGTATTTCATTTTTTTATTTGAAATTGTTAATGACAGCTTGCCAGAAGGCAATACAGAAGGCATTTGAAGCTATCTAATAAAATAAAATGGCCCGGATTTTAGCAGATAAAACATTTGGTGCCCCCTAAGCTACTATTAGATGACATGCATTACATATAAATGAGACATTAGAGCCTAATATCCTTAGTATCCTCCTCTTATTGTAAGGACCTTAGCTGAGTTTTTAAAGTTTCTGTTACGTCGACTTTTTGGCTTGACTTGTAGAGAGCCTTGCTTTGCCTTTCAGTCAGCAGAAAAAATAGCTTTCCTCATAAAATTAAAATCAGAAAAAATAGTCGGTTTACTTGTGATTAAAAAATAGGTATAAATTAAAAGAGTCCTCAAAATTGTACTGAGAGATCAAGATTCATCTTTCAGTTCAGTTCATCCTCTTCCTGAACAAAATGCAATTTTAATGTTTGACTAAGCATATAATTTATTCATTCGTTCATCGCCGCTTTCACGCTGACATGCCCCACAATACTACTATATAATATAAGTATTGATAAAATTGATTATTACTAAATAATATAAAATGCTCAAGTATTAGATTTTGGTCTTAACTTTTAACACAATATTAAGGTCCGAATTCAGAGTCAATACTTAGATGATTTAAAGGTTAAGGTGCGCCTTAAACGTGTTATTTTGTACTTAAAATTATATATAGGCGTACCTCTTAACCTTTTAATTAACTCTGAGCAGGGGCCTTATTTTTAATTAATCGTGAAAAGATACTTACTTATCTTTTTCCATCGAGATAAAGTTTAGTAATAAACAAGTTTCGAGCGCTTTAAAGTTTATCCGAGTTAAAATCCAATGACATTAATATTTGCTTCTGTATTAAATACATAATTCAGTATTCTGATAATGCCGAAGTTTAAATAAAATGAATTAAGGAATAACTCATGTAAATATTATATTTAAAGTAACGTGAATTTAAAATTATATTACGTAAGCGTCACTAAGTACGCTAAAAACATTGAGGATATGTGAATCAATTAATATTCATCATTCGTATGGACATATTGAACACGTATTCAACAATTCTGTGCTGAATGTACAAAGAATTCAAAATATTCTATAAAATATTCTGTTAACGAAATTTAAAACAAAATTTAAACGAAATAAGGAATTAAAATTGCAGCGCAAAATTAATTTTGTTTATGAAAAACTTTAATTTTTAACTAATAAACTTTCCATTACACCATTTCCCTACATGGATAGGCAGCGAAGATGGAGTTATCTTTTGTCCTGACACACAACACTCGCTTTATCTACATTTGTACATCCACTTCTATAGAATATATTTATAAATGTTCATTTTATGTAAATACAATTCTTTAATCATGCTCTATGAACATATTATGCTATGAACATAATATGGTACTAAAAACATTGAAAAATGAAAAAAAATATGTGTAGACCCACTCTTTTTACATATTTTTTTCTTACTGCATTAACCTTAATAAAAATAAATAAAATGGCATTTCATTCTTAATAGGTAATCTCTCCCAAGTTTGTCTACATAATGGAAATTTTTAATATTCAAGTAACAATGTTTGTTTGTTTGAATTAATAATATCTACATTATATCAATTACTTTTTAAAAACGTAAAGAAATGATCTCGCCTACCTACTGTATTTCAATTTTTGACCACCTAGTTCCAATAGTTTTCCAATAAAATATCCGCCTAACTGTAAGTGACGGGTCTGTATTTTATTTTTGAATTCTCGCGATCAAAAATATTACAAATCAAAATAATTAACTTTATGCCCGCCTTTTTTTCTCCCTTCCTAACCTGGGAAAATAATACATTTGTTTTATTTGAAATGAATGTAACTACGCACAGATCAAAGATCTTTTCTATAATCCGTGGTTATTTCTAGTCTTCAAATTTTCGGTCTAATGTCAAAATTATCATTTGTTTTATTAACACCTTCAACAAACCTAAAAGCGAGGCAATAACTGATTTTATGCATTCCCCATTGCCAACGTGCTATGCAACGTGCGAGAAATATAACGCGTTGAAAGTTTTTCTGAAGAAATTTCTCATGTTTTCTATTTACTTTTCTATGATTTTTTATTTTTTTTATTTTTATTTATTTAATTAATAATATATATAATGTTTTATTACAAAGATACTTGAAAATATTTACAATTCATTTTTTTTGCATATACCTCACCACCGGAGAAATTCTAGATTTTATGTAACTTTCTCTTCCAAAATTATGTTTTCTATAAATTTATAGGCCTTGCTTCCTAGGTTCTCATGGTCGGTATACAATATTATCTCGTATGGGGTACACCTGGGACCTACAGCCATATTTCATCTGCTCTATAAATTCGGGTTAACCCTTGTCTTGAACAATTTACATAAGTTATTCAAAATATGTTGTGTCATAAAATAATAGACTGAACATGTAATTAAAAGAACCTTTCGTATATATTGGACGTACGAATATTTTGATCGTGCGATGAGACATCAGGAAAAAAATATATTTTATTATTTTTGCCCAGAAAATAATCTAAGAGTAGGACTTTTTTGCTTACAATGAATTGGGATTATAGTGTAAAATGACGCAGATAAAATAATTGCAAATAAGATATATTCTTACGTTTCAGCTCACAGGCATTCCTAGTATTGTAATTATAATTTATGTAAAACAGAACGAGTTTCTTAAGAATTAGAATAATAATTTTTCCATACTAAGTACAAGCAAAATACATTTTTGGTAACGACGAAAAAAATCCTAATCCTTTGGCATCTTCCAAGACCTTTTGTAATATTTTTAATATCACAAAAAACTTCAAACAAATTAAATGAATTAATTAGAAAGATGCAGAGAAAAATTATGTATGTCAAAAAGTCGTTTTCATACCACCGGGAAAATGTTTCCATTTATACATTTTCTGTATATTTTTCTCATTGATATACCTTATTTGATTTAAATATCATAAACTAAGCTCTAAATTGCAACTTCAGAATAAGAAGTATTTTCATGGAATCTATGTAAATAAATAAAAAGTGGTTTTAGGTATTTATTTTTGAATTTAAATGTATTGGTCATCTTTATCCTCTCTGTTTGAAAAATCTTTTTTTTTTAATCTTCACTCAGTCTTGATACAAATAAATAAGACGACGTCTAATTTCTCACCATTATGTAAGTATTTGTGTATTTTTTATAATGCATTTAAGAATCTAATTATAATCTCTCAAATAACGTGTATTTAATATATATATATATACCCAAGTTACTGCATATTTTCGCAGTTGTCTATGGGAAGCGTATGCCTAGCGCGACTTTCATACCTATAATAAAACCGTTGGCCTGGCCATGGCCTGTAAATACTGCACACAGGTTGTACTCAGCGAAACTCAAGAACTTGGGATTCACGTGGGATAACACGGATTGGCTAGCGGCGAGTCACAACCAACGGAGGAGTATTGTGGCGGCCGTACGTTCCAGCCTGGAAGCGGAAATGTTACCCCAGAAATCGTTTTTGGTTACGTGTATTTATTTCCGCTGTACCAAATACTTTTAGACATCTTTCCACTCTCGGCATAGGATCTTCTATTAATAATAATAATAATAATAATTGGATAATTTGTATAGCGCCGTTTTCGCGAAATACTCACCTCAAGGGCGCTTTACACAGAGAAATTATTATCTTACAAGACAACTTACTGCTAGAAAAGAAAAAACTTATTTACTATTACTTATTCACTAGGTGGCATACAAGAAGTGGAATTAAAATTGAGTACTATAATACTTTGTGAGTCCCTGAAAGAATTATGTGTTTTCGCGGAGTGCACAATATGAGTGGAAAACATTAGCTAGCGTTGTTGTGGTTAGATTTTATAGGTTTTTATAGGATTGTCTAAATAAATGCGTCTTAAGTTGTTTTTTGAACAGTGGTAAGCTGTCAGTTTGTCTCAGTTTGTTAGGTAGTTTGTTCCATAACTTTGGTCCAGCCACCGCGAAAGCACGATCACCGAAATTAGTTTTGTGGACGCGATTTACTTCAGCTAACCTATTTGTATTAGATGTTGATGCTGAGCGAAGTGTTAGTTGTCTATTATTTGCGGAGAATGGAATGCAGAAGTCGGTTATGTATTGAGGGGCCATGTTGTGAATAGCCTTAAATATTGTAAGGCAAAGCTTATATTCAATCCTCTCTGGACATCTAAGCCAGTGAAGGTTTTGAAGATGGGTTGAGATGTGCGCAAACTTTGAAACGCCGGTAATGAGTCTTGCGGCGGCATTAAATACAGATTGTAATTTGTTTATTTCCTGTTTCGGATTAAGGACTCACATTATTAATTTCCGGGCAAAATTCAACATTAAAGACGTACGAGACTGCTGATTTGGAAACATTGCCAATTAAATACGCTGCATTGTCTATAATAATATTATGAACGTTAAAATAATAGGTGTACTCTTAAGTAATCAATTATTTTTGGTTTGCTTCAGTCAAGCTCAGTAAATTGAACGTATAAAGACGTGTTTTATACGCAATAATATAATCCGTGGTCTTGTGACAATTAATTTTTATTTTTTTATTACTCTAGTGTAAAATGGCAGACAATCAACTAACTGAAGAACATTTACGTCATTGCATGCTGTTTCATTTTCTATCGGGTGTTAATGCAACGGTTGCAAAGAAGAAAATTTGTGATGTGTATGGATAAAATCAGAAATGAAGAAATAAGACGCCGAACAAAAGTTGCTGATATTATGGACCGTATTGCAAAACTAAAATGGCAGTGGGCTGGACATATGGCTCGACAGGAGGATACTAGATGGGCACCCAGAATCCTACAGTGGAGGCCCTGGACAAAAAATAGAAGCGTCGGAAGACCTCCCAAAAGGTGGTCCGATGACGTAGTCCAGCAAGCAGGAAGAACCTGGATGCGAATGGGGAGAACAGAGACGAGTGGAAAAAAATGGAAGAGGCCTACATCCAGCAGTGGAGGGAAAAAGGCTGAGGAAGAAGAAGAAGAAGAAGAAGAAGATGGAGACGTATTGAAAGTAAATAAGTGCTAACGTTGGCTTAGAAAATTTTCCGATGGTGATTTTGACTTGTCTGATAGCGATCGAAGTGGGCGCCCGGTAGGGTTTGATAATGACGCTTTAAAAACACCTAGAAGCAAATTTTTCTTAAAACTCTACCAAAAAGATGGCAAAAGGTCCTAGATAACGATGGAAACTAAATCGATTAAAAATAAAATTAAATGTTCTTAAATTCTTTTTTTGTTGCCACTTAAATAATTGATTTCTTATGGGTACACCTAATATAATATGAATATTTTTATTACATTAAATACGGAAAAAAGTATTTACAGACTGAAAATGGGTCGCTAATACATTTCTCATGAAAAATATTATTTTAAATGAAAAGTTAGAACAAATAAAAACTACGTAGAAGGATCACGCCTACATAACAGCCGGCAGAATACGTTTGTTTTATAATATATTGTAACGAGGCTAGAAAGAATTAAGCACTTCGGTCAAGTGACAACTGTTTGAAGTTGCCCTAATACTATCAAAGGATCTAAAATTGTCTACAGCTTTTGAGAGACGTCTGAAACTTTCCAGAAACACCTGGAAGTCACGAATATTTTCTCGTAAACACTAAAAAATACTAGAGAATTGTCGAAGATTCGGAATTCAAAGTGATCGGGTATAGATAAACGGATCTTGGACGTGGGGAGCGAATGTTATTCTGACGTTTCATACGACGTGACTCTAGCGGCGAATCACGAAGCGAAAACGTCGGGCGTATGAACCAAGCGACAGATAATTAAGTGACGTGCTTACTCTTGTGCGATATTTAAGCAGTCTTCTCAAGAGTGTTACCCAGTGAAATTAACAATTTATGGACTAGTGATATTTTACAAAGTAAGTGAAGTTTAATAGTGTAAAGTGACACTGATTATTTTAAAATTAGTACTTAATAAATGTGTAATTAAATTCCAGAGTTTTCATTAATTCCTCCCGCAGCCACAACACGTGACAATATATATTATACAGAACTCACTATGACTAAAAATAAAAAATGAAATCTGAATCAATTGATTATTTCAACAATATTTCTTCCAATAATTTAGCACTAGATATTTATCTTTATAAATATTGAGAGCTTTAGAAATATTTATTCAGCTACAAAAAAATTAACAAGCAAATTTGCGTACTTACATACTCGTAATCATTTTTTTTAATACACTTTTCTAACACTAGACATTTAGAATCATAGGAAAAAACGAAAAACATGCATATATCATGCTTTTTCTTGTACATATGAAATAATATATATAAAATATGAAATAAAGTACAAGTAAATAAAATGTATCATATATAAAACATTACATAATAAATGTTATATTTAATTTTTTTGATTTTGATATCGCAGATAATTTTTTTTATATCAATTTAGTATGGTACTTTAATTATCACACTTTCATTAATAATTTGTTTAGTTTCGATTTACTATTGCAGCTCGGTCTACCTGGCTGTCCGTGCAAATAGAGCTAATAAATTATTGGGCACATAAAATGGTTTTCTGTCGCGGACGACGTTGAGTTATGGCGTCCGAAAAACCAAACGACGTAATAAAATAATATAAAGTGCCTTACCTTTCATATTATATCGGATCAATTTATTATAAACGGGGCGGGGCCACGACAAGACCAAACATGATAAAAACACAAAGAAAAAATCCCCAACAAAACCGCGATCTTCCGCCTGGCGGAAAGAGGAAACCTCGAATTTCATCCGAACTCTTCAGTTATGAAATTTAAACAAAGGAGTTGAGGCCTTATTAGCCATAAACCTTTATTTTTCTATGCCAGAAAAAACCCGAGCTCTGATACTCGTTTCAAAAAGGCACCAGTATAAACAGACATAAAAAAAATGCTTTTTCTTAAAGGACCTGAGGTAAACTGTAGGTTAATGACTAACTAGACAAATACCAGTGTCGTACGCACTTCAGGCGCGTGCGATGGGTACATTGAAGCGTGACTTTTACGTACCCCTTTTATGTACCCCTGCTATAGATACTGAAGATAGAATGAAAGAAGATCCATTCTAAAAATAATTTAACAAATCATAGGATTTACAGATATTTAAACCAAAACTGTTCTTATGTTTTCTCTAATTTCTCTTTTTTCTAAATTTCTCTTAATTCTCTAATCTCTAATAATAAAATTTAAAAACGTTTATTATTTTTTTTAAATAATGGTAAAATTAAAATTAAAGGGTAGGCTTTTCCCTAGAATATTTGAAAACAATGTATTGAGTATGTATAATAAAGTACTCCCAATAAAATCATTACAGATTTTATTCCATCCTGCCACATAAAACAGCATTGCTGTATGAAATTGAATTCCAATTTAATAATAACTGATTTCAATTATACAATTCTCAATTATTATTTTCAGAATATAGTAAACAAAAACTGATTGTACAGTGACAGTTTAAATATTTTCAAGTGTTTATGAAACTCTATTTAATTCCACTGATCATAAATAAGCAATTTTTCTTCACTGAATAGTGGTTTTGATTACAAGGGGATAGAAATTAATATAAATAATGTTATTTGCATGAAAAAATATCTTTACTTGACATTTTGTTTTTTTTAACTTTAAAAACAACAAATTTTTTTTGTAATTAATATCTCATCTCATCTTCAAATCGTAGTTATTTAAACATTTTATAAATATTTTTTACACATTTCATCAAAAACATTTTTGTACAGCAAAATGTACTTTACGAAATTAAATATCACGCAATATTCTATACTAGGAAGCTTTTAATTCACACAATTTAAACAACCAAAAAAGTAAAGGACAATATTTTCCTTTTAAGATCAAAGCGGTGTAAACTGCTCAAGGGGAAATCGGTGAGACGGATTTTTTCTAATAAGCCGACATTTATTTTTAACGACTTCATTTTCAAAACATAATGTGGTTCGACGCTAATGTAAATGGTGTTAAAGCTGACGCGGAAACATTACTCGAAATTTATCTCAAAACAGACGTGGTCTTGTCTGTTTACTTTTTTCACTTATTATCATTTATAATATCTGTTTATTAGTATGATATGTAATTTAAAGACACGAGAGACTTTTTCAGTGGTATTAAAGCTTTTGTTCTTGTAGTATGCACACGAATGAAACGTTCTAGAAGATATTCTTTTTCGAAATATTGTGTAAGATTAGATAATATTAGGTCCTTACATATGAAATTGAGGTTTAGTATGGGAGGAACATAAAGCCGATTTTTTTTTATTATAATATATTTATTTAATCAAAGTATGTACCATTGCTATCTATGCACTTTTGCCATCTCATAGGTAGTTCATCGATCCCTTTACTAAAAAAACCATTCGGACGGGAATCAATAAAATCTTTGAAGGCGGTTTGGACTGCCCCATCGGAGTGAATTTTTTCCTTTGCAAGAAGTTATCCAAATTTCGAAAAAAATGGTAATCTGTTGGGGCAAGGTCCGGAGAGTACGGTGGATGTCTTAGACATTCCAATTGAAGCTCCTCTAATTTGGTAGCCGTCTGTTGTGCAGTGTGTGGTCTAGCGTTATCATGAAGCAGCAGTGGCCTAGAGCGATTAACCAGCCTCGGTTGTTTAGCAGCTAGCTTTTCCATCATGGTTTGCAGTTGCTGACAATAGACATCTGCCGTAATCGTCTGGCCAGATTTAAGAAAGCTGTAGTGAACGACACCAGCACTAGTCCACCAAACGCTCACAAGTAACTTTTTTGGAGTCAATTTTCGCTTGGGGCATGGTTTGGCTGGTTCGGCAGGGTTCAGCCATTGCGATGAGCGCTTCCGATTATCGTACAGGATCCACTTTTCATCACAGGTAATGATTCGATTTAAAATCCCTTCATTATTGTGCCGGTTGAGTAATGCAACGCAGCAGTCAACGCGCGTTTGTTGATTTGCTTCACTCAATTCGTGAGGTACCCACCTTTCAAGCTTTTTCACCTTACCAATTTGCTTCAAGTGGATTAAAACAGTTTTATCACTAACACCGCAGCCTGCAGCTAACTCGGATGTGGTTTGCGATGGATCCGCTTCCACAATAGCCTTCAATTCTTCATTATCAACTTTGGTCTCCGGCCGTCCACGGGATTTGTTCTGCAGGTCGAAATTTCCAGAACGAAAACGTTGGAACCAAAAACGCACTGTGTTTTCTTTTGCGGCACCGTCGCCATACACATGATTAATCCTTCGAGCCGTTTCTGCAGCACTGGTGCCACGGTGGAACTCGTACTCGTAAATAACGCGATATTTCAAGTTTTTCATTTTGTAAACTGAGTGACGCAAAGAAAAAAACAATTGAGGAAAAAACAAATGAATTATAATTTTCAAAACACAAATACATGAGTAAATAGCTGTATAAATTTGGATTTGGAATTCCTAACCAAAGAGAAGATATTTGAGATCAAATTTGCCAGTACGGCAAAACGTCAATTTCATATGTAAGGACCTAATATTTAATTATTTGAAAACATTTTTTGTATAAAATAAATTAAAAACCATTTAAACATAAAATTACAAAAAAATATCAAATTCAAATCATTAGGGATGTAAGGCAGTATTATTAGGCAGTCTTCTTCTTCTTCCTAGACCGTTAGTAGTGATGGGTCCGCTACTACAATGTAGTACTACATTACATTGAAGTTCACACTTCACACATTTTGAAATGTAGTGCACACTACAAACTACAAACACTAAAGTTATTGAAAGTATATACTTCAAATAGTACACTTCATTTCAAAGCGAACACTACAAAGTACACACACTTCAAAGTTATCGAAAGTATGAGAAACATACTTTAAATAGTGCATTTTTGACGTGAAATTTTTGGGAAGTTGATGTAGATAAA
Organism: Agrypnia vestita; assembly: GCA_016648135.1. Taxonomy (NCBI): domain Eukaryota; kingdom Metazoa; phylum Arthropoda; class Insecta; order Trichoptera; family Phryganeidae; genus Agrypnia; species Agrypnia vestita. The sequence continues at coordinate 34,570 of JADDOH010013298.1, read as the reverse complement.
TGAAGAAATCTCTGGAAACTGTAACAATCCCCCCCCCCCCCCATTTATCTTAAATATTTTTCTCGTTGACCTTTTTTTTTTACTTCACTAGTACTACAATTTTGTAGTACAATTACTTCATTTCTTCATTTCATTACTTCACTTCATTAATATTACAATCACTTCATTACTTCACTTCATTTACTTCACTTTATTTCGTGGCACTACAATTACTTCACTTCATGTATTTTTTATTACAATTGTAGTGTACACTTTGTAGTCTTCAAACTGGTGAACGTGTGTGTGTTGTAGTCTTCATTTTGAAATGTAGTTTTTCCCTTCGCTAACCGTTAGTCCCATTTACTTGGGGTCAGCCTTCCTTGCCCGCTTTTTAATTTTTGGACAAGGAAATTTTTAGTGGCTACTGCCGGTCGCCACCTGGCGCCAAGACACTAATCCTCCTTAGGACTATGAGCGCTGTCGTTGAACCCCTAGTAGAGTCTCTTCCTCCACCAACTCTTTTGCACCAACGTGCCTGGTGTTGCAACTCCAACATAACCTCAGACCCCTGTAAGCGAGGTTAGCTCACTCTTGGAAAGGTTATTGTTGCCTCTTTCGCCTATTCTGCTGTACCGAAGGATTCCATCTCCGCCTTTGCAGCCATTGAGGTCTTCACCCGTGACCCTGGGCATGGGTTTCGCGCTATACTCCGCGAGTTTGGATCCCTGCTTGAACTTCGCTATCTCCCAGTCCATCCTACTGAAAAAGCCCACACCACAACATGGATGCGCCAGACAGGAATTAGCCCAGTAGAATTTAGAGAAGCGGATCTATCGTCCCTGGGGCCGGGTTAAATTTTCGTATATGCCCGAGACCAAAGGGACTATTATACGGTGAGGAAGGTTATTTTTTTCGTCTTGTTTGTCGTGTAATTTTATTACAAATCGGTAAACACATAAACTATGATTTAAAAGTGGATTTCTGTTTGTTCTTTTAATTACTCATTCACAGAATATGAAGTAGAGTAACTTAACATAATATCCTATTCAAAATCAGTTTGTTGATTCAGAGTTCAGTAATTGCTAATGGTCACAATTAATCACCATCGGTGAACCGGTTGCATGTCAGTCCTGATGAAGACACGAAGGTATCAAAACCGGTAGCCGTAGAGTCAGACTTGAGACATAGAAGTATTACATAATAGAGTGAGGCTTAATAAAAATGTATGTAATTGCACACAAATAAATTAATGTTCCAATCGGGCCTTGTAAAGACTTATACAATAATAATAAACCCAGTATATATTCCAAAAATTTGTTGCTTGAAAAAATTAACACTATTAAAATTAATCACAGAGTATTCTTTTTTATTTACAGAAAACAGCGATAAACATTGTGTTATCATTTAACAATAAATAAGGTACTTGTTGAAAATCACAAGAATATTTTGGATATAACACGTTTTTCTTAGTTCTCTAAAAACTTTTGTAAATCACTGTAAATTTTAAGAAGAAGTAAGTATACAATTTACGATGAATTCCATTTTGAACATGAAATTGAAAAGGGACGGGAGAAATATAAAGGTTTTCTGCCTGTTGTAGCATGATTACAAATAATAACCACTCAAAAAGTAATCAACTGAGCATTCATGCAGTAATATTTTAAAGTATTTGAAATGTTGACAAAGCATTTTTAAGTATTCATAATGTACCAAATGTAAAAAAAAATAATTTGTAAATACCTATGTCTCCAAAATATTTTCATAAAATATATCGTCCTATTTATTCTGAAAGCTTCTTATTAATGAGATGAGGAGTCTAAAAGGCCTGTTATTAACATCTTTCTTCTATTCTTTTTTTGCTTTCTGTTCCGTACCCTTTCAATGCTCATCTCGTATATTTTCTTCACTATCCTCTTCTTACTCATACCATTCATACACCTTAACCACCTTCAGCAACATAATTTTTTTTAAATGCTATAAACTATACTACAAATAGATCTACAATCCCCTAATTTATTCATCATTTACTCTGCCGTCTGAGCGACCGCATTTTTCAATCCCATTCAGTCATTTATTTTTTTTCGATTTCAGGCTTCATAGTGCAAAATCAAAATCATGATTTTATAAGCAATACCTTAAACATATTTCGATTTACTTATTTTACAAATATTCTGTATAGATATCAACATATCATTAAAAGTGTAAGGAATATATTTTATTCAAAATTGAATGAAAAATACTCCCCAGAATTTTTGCTACTAGATTTGATTCACCATCTATGATAAATTAATAACATGCATTAATTTTTTTTATTAAAATAAATCTCTTAAAACATAAAACGTTAGCGTTTCTGAAACGTTATATAAATTTAAAAGATTTGAATAATCATATATCAAGAATAAAAATATTTCCCAAAGAATGAGTTAACAATTTAATATTACTTTTTATGAGACGAACTCATATTCAAAATTGTAATTTCGTTATCTTGAGTAAGCACATCTCGTCTTTAACGCGGAGAAAAAAGTTAATTTACGAAATAAGGGAAAAAACATTTTATCATTATTTTATCATCCCCTTTACAAAGGCTCGCGCGGGTCTCTGTTCAAATTCAAGTTAATTGAGTTTTTGCGTGAACGCATCCATTTGATAGAAGGGGAATATAAATAGGAAAGTAGTGATTAATAAAACGGCTCAATAAATTCTCGGGATCCTTTCGTGGGAGAGGAGTTTCTCGAAACCTGAAAGGAAGGAGTTTATTCAGAGGTGTTGACAAATTTATTTGGGTGTGTTTTTTCTTTGATATATAAAAATATCGTCAGAACATATATATTCCTTAATGTATATTATAGATGTCTCACAGAAACTGTATTTTTTTTATATAAAGGGAGAGTAGGCATAGAAGTCTTTATGGGTGTTATAGGACTTACGACCTATCGTACGGTTGGCTTAAGTGATCACTTTACACATATGTAACGTTCGCCATTTCCACACATGATAGAATACCATGTCTATTAATTTTTGGAAGTTGTATATATTTCAATTATACGCCACGTTTCACATGTGACAACAATCCAGTTCTGTTCTGAAAATTTTGAACATACTCAAAAATATTGTTAGTGAACCTACAATTTTTTTCCAACTGAAGTCATAGGATGTTACATTTTACATATAAACGAGAATATAAATGCAATGCAGGATTATCATGAAAATAATTTCCACCTGCCTGAATAATTAACACGTCCATAAATATAATTTTTTAGTTAATCCATTTTAGCGATAAAATATTTATTCGGTAACTTGTTTGCCTTCAATGTGAAATAAATGAATCGCGTATAAGATTTAATATTTTTAAATATAAAAAATATTTTATTATGGTTTCTCTATCTAACTTTTTGTGCTTAAAAATTGTATTTGAGATAGGTATAACTTTGGAATTTAACTACGTAAGTTATTTTGAACTTATCGTTTAATTCCAACATCAAGTCCGCAAACTTTGGCGTTAAGTTAAACAACATTGAAAGGGCGTTATTGGTAAACAGAATCTTTATTTTTCTTTCTCATCAGGAATTATAGAGTAAACTTAACGAAGTAGGTACTATGTAAAGTAAGGAGAATTTAAATTTGTTTTGCCTAAGTGTATCAACTTTAGAGTTGCCGATTTGTAGTTTTTCGTCAAGGCAATTTAATAATTATATTAGCCTATTACTCTTTGGTTTATTGAATTTATTTGCAATATTAACGATAAGCGGCTTAATCTACCCCCATTCTCATCCGATTTACTGAGCTCCTGGAATTATTTATCTCTCAAGCCATTACGTAAATATTACGCAGGTATATATAAACAGAATTCCTAAAATACGATATATGCACAAAAAAAAACTATTAGTCAATCAAGACATCAGCCCTGATGATGGACTCTGCAATGGGATCTGAAACGTCTTCCGGAAAGGTTGTAATAACACGGCATAAAACACAAACCTGAAGATATTAGTCAATCGCTCAAGATTTTTTTAAATTTTTATCAGGTCTGCTTAGTAATATCTATAAGGAATAAGAAATTTCAATTTATAAAAAAATATGAACTTTTATTCATTTTTAAAATATTTACCACGCCTATAAAATGTTCGAAATGAATAATTATCATTTGACAAATAATATTTTTTTAAATTGATTTAATAGTTAATATATATTTCTTTAATAACAATGATAACTAGCAAATATTTACAATCACATTATTATTACATATTAAACCTCACCAAAAAAAATTAAGATTCTTGTGTGTGGTGAGGTAATTATTTGTAATAATTTTAAAAAATCATTCAATTCGTGATTAACTAAATCTCGTTGATTCTCATATTCATAGGTTCGTCTCTGCGAGACTTCTATAATTTATGTTAATTGATTAATCATCCCTCTGGGGACGTTTTAGTTATAAGAAAATACCTATATATTATATATAGGAGTTTAAAAAAAGAATATACTGATATTCAGGCGTATTCTGGTTTGTTTATATATTAAAATAAATATTAAAAATTTCATTATACTTTGGAGGTTTCAGTTGAGGATGGTGTATGCTGTATCTGGAGTAGCTGCTTCACCATCCGTCCTGCGACGGGAAATCTCGTGAAAAGTCGTGAATTGCTTGAGGACTTTATTCGCTCGATAAAACAATAACAAGTTATACATAAGTACGATTACAAAGACAAGGATAGATACTCAATGGACTAGAGCCTCCGGCCTACGCCGGGGATCGCTGAGAGACTGACATGCCCGTATATGGCGTTTTCAGGTTTTTATATGTTTTGCGAACAAATAACTTTATTGAATTCTAGCTGCATGTGTGGATTGCTGACGGTGCGATGACCTGTATAGACTCATGTACCCTGCTATGTTTGTGTGTGTGGCCTAGATTGGTGGTTATGTATTTATGGTATGTATGATGCCATATGTATATTGTCTAATACTACACTTAAATTAAAGTAATCTGCTAATTACTCCACAAAAATATATAGAGGTATCGTTACCAATTGCGAAAATCTATGTATACTAGTTAATGAGAAAATATTTCAAATGTCTTTTGCATAGTTCATTCAAATTAACAAAAGATTCTCAGATTTGAACATATATTTCTTTCTTTCAAACTTTCGAACTTTCAAAATTTGGTAATGTGTGGATGTTTTTGCGATGGATTTGTTGAACGTCTTATAGAGTGATCACATAAGGCAGAACATGCAGGTTGTAAGCTCAGAGCTTCTGTATAAAAAACCTTCGTACAACATAGCTTAATCTCTGTGAGACATCTATAATCTATCTTAATTAAATCTCGTAGAGTTAAAATATAACAGTTTTCGTTTATCTTTATTTATGTACACCTCTGTTACAGTTTAAGTAATAATCGTTCGTTGACCTGAAACAGTGAATAAAAGTTAGTGATACAGTAAAGCATAGCCCGCCACCTGTTAGTTCAACTAAATTACCTTTAAGTTAAATCGATTAGATTAAATAATATGGTGGCAGTTAATCCCCCGCTGTGGAAATACAAAGGGTCAATTTATTTCTGGATTAGGCTGTGTTTAGAATAGTAATACAAACACTTCACAAATCATCAGGTACGCGGCTTGTTTATAAATGAGAATTTTGTTAGATAAGAAGTCTTATAATAAGTAATTGAACGTTTCGGCATTAACTTTGTGGAAATTCATTATTTACAAATTATTTAAGGGGGGGGTAAGGTTTTTAACTTTTTTTTTTTGCATTTTATTTTTAATTTTTTAAATGAATCTATAACATCGCAAAAATATTGTGTCGAAATTTTAAATCAATCGGAGCAAAATTGACGAAATTATGAACATTTGAGCGATACTCACACTGTTTTCTATACCTGCTCGGGCAGCTAAGAGACGCGCTCACCTAAGAAGACCGGACGTGCTATTGTATTGGAAGAGTTTTGCGTAGACAAGGACAAAAAGATGCTGATGATGAAAGCTCTTTGCTGTGTGAACATGGCATCGACAATTATGTGTAAGTATAAAATAAGTGTTGAGTTTTATTTTGAATTTTACAGTGTGCAAAACTTTAAAGCGTTTCCCCACATCTCACGTTTTCAAAGTCGGTGTCCATAATAACTTCAAAACTACTGCACCGATCCTTTTGAAATTTTGAACACTATTTTTGTACATAATTTACAAGGTAACGCTGTCGAGTTTTTTTCAAATTTGTTATTAATTTTTATTTTTTAATAACAAATAAGTCGATATTTTTCTATATTCAATTCTGCCCGTGATTGACCACCACATCTATCAAATTTATAAAGTTATTTATACCTTATACACCTCCTACGCATTTGACATTGCTGATTCCCTATGTGATTGAAATTTGTCATCTTCACAAACCAGTATGTAGATGCCACTGGTAATGAAATATATGTTTTTGAGTAGGTATGGAGCAATATTATTTTTATGTATATGACATTCATCCGATTATAAACATAAACACTAGAATACACCTGAAAATTATCTCAATTTTTAACTCCTTTTTTTAAGTTCAATCATTTTATATATTCAGTATATTTTGAGTGTGTTTTTGTGTTTTTGTGTTTTTCAAGAACACAATACAGAATTTTGGATTTAGATGAATCATTATCCATCAAGATTCATGGGTGGAATTAGCGAACATCACATTGTGTAAAGTAATCAAATTAGCAAGCTATACGATTTATGTAAGACTTAAAAATACTCAAAGACTTCCATACCTTCATTTAGATATAAATAGCTTCGTCTCTGTGAGACATCTATAATATATCTCGATTGATAATGATCCTCTGGAGATGAAATCTAGATTGTGTTCTTGAAAATTTTGAACATACTCAAAATATTCTGAATATATATGTACATATGATTGGATATGAACGCAAAATATTATTAAATAATTAATTTTATTGTTTGTTAAATAAATTTGCAGATTAAAACAAATAATAAAATTAATTTTTTAAAATTTCAATCTACAAAGTTGCTCAACCAATTGACAAAATATTATTCAGTATTTGAGTTATAATATTTAATATTTATCTAATAAACGTTGTGTATATTTTTTTTATATACTAAATTTTATTTATTTATTTATTCCCCCTACATCGCAAAAGTGTACACAATTGATATAATATTATTACAAATACACTTCTTTAAATTAAAATTATAATGACCCATTAGTTGAAACCTGTTCTGTAGTACGATAAAGGATTGGATTTATTTATATTGTAACTTTAACAAACATATTTTTTACTATTAAATGTATGTATATACATAATTATGAGTGGGATAAAATGTAGATATAGAATAGTCGGTAAGTATAAGTATATAAAGAGATATTCAATCTACGTAGAAGTAAAAATAGATTATTTATATTCACGAGAACAGAAAAGCACGATCATTTTTCATGCTACCAAAATAAAATAAAAACTTTTATTAAAAGCTTCATTAACATGACCTTTCAAAATAGCGTGAACTGATAAAGGCCGGCAACGAGAATTACCCTTTAGACTTTAGTAATTGTGTAACCATATAGATAAAAGGCCAATCAAATATTTACTTCAGTGTTAAATATAAATTTTACAAAGTGTTAAATATAATTTTTTCAAAATATTAAACACATACATATAAAACACGTATAAAAATACCACATCACAGTGAAAGATCTTGTTAAAGCGTTTTTATAGGGAAATATTTTATAAGGAAATATTTCCATGACTAATTCATGTTTGAACCGTGATTTTAGTTATCAAAGGCGACCATTCAACTATTCATGGTTAAAAAATGTAATGTATCCAACATTCTTAATAATGATACGTCAGAGACACATATAAATAAATAACATTAGCAGCTAGGCCTTGTGGGGGACTACATTGGTATCTGCAATCGGCTATCGGCTGTACCAGCCGCTATGTGGCCAATGGTGGCCACTGCGTGGCTAGTTGTGTCTGTGATTAGCTACCGCCCATTGCGTGCTGCTTTTCAAACGTTATTTTTGATAACTGCTAATAGACAAACCACGCACTGCATACTGCATTCCTGAAGCAATCATCATATAGATCATATTTCGTCGTGTATGCGTTCGAGTTTGACACATTTACAACCATACGAATACGAATTAAACGCCAAAAATAAACTTGCCTGCAGAAAAAAATGTAAATATCTATGTATGGGTCGAATTTTAAAAAATGCACATATAATAATATCTAAATGTTTTTAAAAATAATCTGTGTACCTATACCTTTTTTCATTAAAAAGATTTAATTCATTTTTGAAGCTGGCAAAGAAAAACAACGCATTACTCGATGTTTTTAAGCCCAATCACAATAAAAAATGATCTATTCGTACACGTTATTTAATAAAAACATATTTGACGGCTTAATTTTACAACAATTATAACAAACACCGGGAGATATAGATTTTAAAGTAAATAATAAATATTATACAGTTTCTTAGTATTGTCAAGAAAAAAAGTAATCTAAATTATCCACAAAACTTATCCTTAAATGTATTTAAAAATAATAAAAATGTTTTTATAGTCTTTCCAGTAAAATATCAAATTGTTAAGTAAGAGTAATAATAAGGTACCTAAAGAAAAATGGCTAAAATACATTTACATATACTTTGAACAATATTTTTGCAATAATAGAAAAAAAATGTAAATCGTAATAGCGTGTACGTATACATTTTTTTTCTCTGAAAGAAATACTCAGTGTTCGCTGACTCGAAAGAGAAGGTTCAAATTAAAGACCGAAATGAGGCAACATTTTTGCAATTTCCATACAATTACTTGTGTTGACAAAAGCCCTTTGTAAAACCGGCAGCGCTATTTACAATTTTCTCTAGCTTTCCATACGAAAACTCTTCTCCTGGTGGATTTTAATTTAAGTGCTATATATTATACATATCTTTTGTTAGCTCTTAAGAATAAGTGCATAAAAATTAAAACGGTTTCCTAGCACACATGCGTGAATTTTTTTTAAATACATATTTTATGCAGTTATCATATTATAAGTTCTTGTACAGGGTTAGTTGGAAAACATTCATATCCTCGCAGGACTATATTTCCGCCTTGATTATGAGTCGAAAATGTTCCAGCTATCATGACCTAATAATATCAGTAGTTATGGAGATATGCGACATCTACTTTTGCATTTTTTTTCAATATTTCTGACATGTTTTTTGTAAAAGTTTGGACTATCATAACAGTAACTTATATATCGATTACGAAAAATTCATTCATTTCAATACAAGTTAAATAAAATGATAAAAACCATGAAATTTTTCCATGTGCAATTCGAAGGCTTTTATTATTTTATTTGACTTATAGCCTACGTTTTACAAAAAATAAGTAATATCGAAAACAAAAATGCAAACTTTGATATCGCATGTCTCCATAACTATTGATGGGTCATAGTAATTTGAACATTTTCGATTCATAATCATGGCAGGAATATAGTCCTGCGAGGTTATTAATTTTTTCCAAATAACCCTGTATATATTCTGATTTCACTATGCATTCAGTATTCATAGAGCCTACCTACTCAATTTTAAGTAGGTACAATTTAAAACACTGAATGCTGCGTGTCAGTTCGACCATTCAGCTATGTTTATTTGGGGTAAGATTTTTAATGCTGAATGTACTGTGTTGAAGTAGTAAATAAACTATGTTAGATATTTTACACATCATTATATTAATGTGTAACAAATTTGAGTTCATACACATGATAGCGATACACACGTTCTTACTTCATGTTTATGTTAATTTATATAGCGCCATTTTGCGCAAGAGACGCTTCCAAGGCGCTTATATCTTATATATATATATCTTAACTCATGCCATTGGCTTTAAACGTGTGACAAAAATTGAGAGTTAATAATGATTTTGTATGAAAAATCATAGACCATGCGTTCAAAACTTAATTAGTTGAGATGAGTATAGGTCGCCACCTTTAAGCCATATTATTTGTACAAAAACATGTATAGGTTAGTACAAAGGCATTGAATTTCTTAAATTGGATTATCAGTTCCGATTTACCAGACTGCATACAATGTGTTCAATGATAAAAACATATTGAATATTTATAATAGTTGAATTCGCTTGTGCTGGAATCATGTCTTTACAAATACACTTAAGAATATTGAAAAGATATAAATGCAGTTAACGAAAGTTCGATTTGCGAAAATTTAGTACATCGAACGCAACAATTTTAAGGAATTTTTTTATTTACGTAAGATTACAGATTCGTAACTTATTTACAATAATACTACCGTAAAAATTAATTTTTCACTGACACACTTTTATTGGAAAAAAAACTTGTTCTACTAAGTATTGTATAAATAATCCTTTCGAGTTTTTGCAATTTCATTTAAGCCTTCAATATCTCCATCTAAGCTAAAAATTAAAGTCATTTTGCATAAAATACGACAGATTTTATTCCTGTGGTTCCACAAATTGCATATTATAACCAGCTACTATCCAAAACATCCCAAGGTCAATTCCTAATTGAATAGGGATGGTTAGATGGGTCTGCCCAACAAAGATGGCCCTAAAACATCTGGTAACAGTACAAAAAACGTTACTGAAAGTCATCTTCAAATTGCCAATTAGAACGAACTCATCAGCATATTTCAACAACAGCCAACTATAATGTATTTATTATTGTTATCCATTACTGCGAAAATTTTCACAAATTATCCATTTAATAACAAGGACGTCTGGGTATTCTATGGGAACACCAAAAATACAGAAATCTTTCAGTCAACTAAGACGTGTTTTTGTTGTATATTTTGATTCATTTTCTAAATTTTTTTTAAAAGGTATTGAGAAACCGAGTGTTTTTAAGAATTGCCTTAAAACTTAGATTAATAATCACACATCAAAAAGTGTCAACTGTATAGTAATACTCCAACCTAATAGATACCCAGAGACAAAAAACGAGCGAGCCTTACAGGAGTCGCATATGATGTGTAACATTTGACATCTCACAATTAAGAATATCAATTGAGCAGCGATAGAAATTAACCCAAAAATGTAAAAATTGCAATTTTATTTTAAATCAAAATTAATAATACCAACTGACCAGCCAGAAATTAAATCAAAATTTAAAAATCTAATAGCTATATATTCATAAAGTAGTAAATACAAGAGAAGAACATGTATGGTTTATTTATTTAAATGTTACACGTCAAAAACTATGTGCAGATACAATTGACACCATGATTCATGAGAGGTGATGATAGTTACTTATTTACTTATGTACCTACTTACTTAATGTGATAAAAATTTTGCTAATTCACATAACCTAATACAATTTCATTAAACCTAAAACATTTTATTTTTTTTAAAAGAGATTCAAACACGGTATATGTGTCACATCAATATTCTTACAGTTTTCAAACTAAGCTTAACTCTTGTGCTTTGAAAATAGGACTAACTTGCTGCTCTGGAGCGAGGTTTGAAACCGCGATCTTTGGATCACGAGACCACAAGGCCAACAAGCTACTCTACTCAAACAATTATTTATAATGTATGTGCTTATAATATGACCGATGAACATTGAAATATAAAATATTTGATTCAGCCAAGACAAAACCCAGTCAATGTGCTTTCTAGCACATGTTTTGTTATGGGAAGGCCACAAATGCTTCAGATTGTTTCAAAATAGGCGCACTGACTATGTCGGTGAGTCTAGAAGGTTCCGGAAAAGCCTGCTCTAGAAAGTTCTGGAAGGAGAAGGTTCTAGAAAATTCCCGAAAGTTCTTTAAGGTTCTAAACTAAATGTGTCGGTGTGTCTAGAAGGTAGGATCCAGTACATTCGAATTTCTGAAAGGAGAATGTTCTAAAAGGTTCGCGAAAGTTCTATGACGATCAGAACAGTGTTCTAAAAATCTACGCGTGCGAAGCCGCGAGGGCACAGCTAGTAAATAAATAAAATTATAAGATGTATTTCCCGTGTCACTCATTGTATATATATGACTCGATATCGCGTATGGCTACAGGTACAATGAAGTTTAACTTCAATAATAAACTTCATTTTTCATAAATCTTTTATTAAAAAATTACGAGGTACATTCAACAAATAAATATAAAAGAATCTGAAAGAAACATCATTCAGTAAAATGTTAATGCAAGCACGTGTAAAAAATGTACGTTACAAATCACCACAATCACAAATCCTGTAAAAATTCTCAACATTTGTACACTCAAAAATTACGAGGGTAGGAGTGACATAAAAATGATTGTAAAGCATCAAATTAATAGCACCGGCCACAACGTAATTTTTAAATACACGAGTACACGAAAGTACCATTCCAGTAAACACGGAAATCGCCCCCCAGTCGGACCCATGTGCAAAAAAAGGTCACGTCGGATTGGCTGGATTATCAGCATTACTGTCCCGTATCACTGTAATCAACAATAAATAAGGGAAAGAGGAAAAAACATTGTAAATCAAATACAAAGTCATGTAGAAAAATCCCTTCCGGTGCTAGCTGCAATAATCCTTTATATTATGTTGACTTTTTTTAGATCCAACATTCGTGGATCTAAAAAAATGAATTTTAAAGCTTTTGAACAGCCGTCATTTTGAAACAAGATGGCGGATCAGACTGTTCAAAGAATTTATGTGAGATGTCTACCGGATGAATTTCATATATAATAAGGCAAAGAATATTGTAAAGGCAAATACAACGTTAGATAGGAGTTCTGACATGATATTCTACAAAAGGTAGTACTATGTATTTATATCGAATTCTACCTAAAAAACGAAACGTATGCCGAGCACGCATTGTTAATTTATTTGCATTACCTCACTTGTATTTTGTATAGCCGATAAACATAATGGTAAATTGCTAAAAGCTTGTCATATCAATATCTTTATAATTCATGTAATGTTCATGACATGAATTCATAGCACCTATCAAAAGTGCGTGGTATCGGGCTTTCGAAGCTAACTATTCTATGTATACCGGTAGGTTCAATCTACTTTTCTTATAAAATAAAATAAAATGATTTAATTATATTATTTATTGATTTAGTGTTTTCATTGCAGAGAATTATAATATTGATTATATTTACTATGTTATCTCTAGTTGAATTTTTAAAATTATTTTATTTTTCATTACCAGTTTCGAAAGATTGTAATTTATTCGAAAATTGTAGTGAAAAATTAATTAATTAGATTGCTAATATCTCACTCTTGCCGTATTTCACGTAGGTACTGTGGATCTTTGAAGAGTTTTAAATTATGTATACAAACTTATTTTTTATTATTTTTTTTATAAATTAATAAATACTTATTCTTTACGAACTTACATGTGAAAGTACCGTCATTTTTGAAGGGTAACAGATAGTCTATTATATAATTAAAAAAATAACAATTATAGTACGCTCTATTTTGTAGAAAGCTGTCTTAGGACAGACATTGTGTTCATTTAAATGTTTTAATTATCCTAGATTATTTTTGTTTTAAATGTAAAGAATGTGACTTAAACTTTATGTATGCATCGAAATGATAAAAAAAGTAACCCATTTAAAAAAAGTTTTTATTATACTCCCTTTCGTTGTAAAATATAACAACAATTAGAGTCGAATTAAAACATATAACATAACACTAAACTTACAGTAATTTAATAAATTTCTAAAATGTCAGATGTTTTGAGCTTTGATAAGACACTTCATGCTTTGAAGATTAAATTCTAAAAACGTTTGTCAGTCAATTTAGATTTTAGACATTCGTAGTGAAGTACCTATTATGTATACCGATGGAGTAATTTAAATTTAGAAAATATTCCGCGACGTTATCGGGCCGCCGTTGTTGTAATCAAACTTTTCTAATGATTCCAATTTGAAAAAACCAATAAAATTTCTAAAAATCCGAAATTATACTATAATTATTAATTTTTTTTAACGAAAATTTCATAGATCTTCTTGATCATAGCCACGAGTCTACTTGTCAAGTTTCAGCTCGATTGGATCACGGGAAAAGGGTTAAAAATCGATCCAAAGTTTTTTCGACGGCAAGCCGGCAAGCAAGCAGACGCCACGAGTTAAAAGAAAGGAAGTAAAAAATTGTAATTCAGTAATACGGTATATTTACGAGGGTTAACACAGCAAAGACAATACTCAATATATTACGTCGTCTGCTACACTAATTTTTACTTTATTATAGCAATGTACTTTATGATGAATGCATAAACTGAATACGCCGTAATTAGCAAGAACGTATGTGTAATTGGGTTACATCCTTCTAGCAAAATGTGGCCCGCGTTCGGGTCCCATGATTTACCGAGGCAGTTGGCACGCACTTTTTGTACCGAGGCGTCAGTGAGGAAGTCCTCCCATCCATCACGGGGGCGGGGGTCGGAGACGAGATGCGCAGGGCAGGGGCGAGTAATATTTTTAAAATATTGCCCGCACTTATGTTCGTTTTTATTTATGCTTCGTGTAATGTTCTCGGTTGTTTTATTGTATATTTCCCCCTTGAATGTACCCGCGAGCTTAGAGGAAGATTCGTAGACATTGCGTACAAATTATTTCACGTTTCGCTTTGAATTGTTGAATAGATAGATAAATTGCCGGCCTTTAACAAATGATCACAAGAAACGATCCAGCAATAGAAAGATTCAGTTTATAAAAAAATTTAAAAATGTGTATTACAATAACATTTCTGATTCAGATACCAGATAACGCCATTTAGTTATAAATACTTATTTATCTTATACCACGGTGGAGGGCAATTTACAGATCTCATCGGGCGTAAAATATAGTCCATGCTCTCCTTATACTTCCAGCATTTCAATTAAACCAATGAAATGAGTCATTCGTATTTACTCCATTGTTTAATGTAATTTTGTGAATTTTTATATTTTGTGTTATAATTTACTAGTTAATGTTGTAAAAAAGTAAATAAATGCGGAGAGAGAAATAGAAAAATATAAAAAAACGTGTGGTTGCGTCGGTACAAGAGAACGGAATCCGCGCGTCATCCTTCTCCTCTTCCGTAGTCGTCTCTTTTTCACAAATAACGCTATGTGCTTGCAGATCAAAATTCAATGTCAGTCAGTGTCAGCGCTTGGAACAATCTGAATTGTGCCAAGAGCATCTGTCTGTCAAGTTAGATATATCTAGCAGATATCTTTGATTTGACATGTGATAAAAGGCATACAACACAAATAATCACATCATGTTATGCTCCTTGAGTACATCCTCAAATCTAAAGTATCACAATCTCTAAAGTCCAAATAAATCCAACAGATAGTACTTGTTACCAGTCTTACTTACATTTGGAACCGAGACATGAATCCACACTATCAACGTCGTGCTTAAAATATCTGAAAGTTCGATATGTTATGTCAATTCGCTGGACAACCAAGGTAACAGATTTTGCCCAAAAAAAAATCTGCAAACTCTAGTGGTAGATAATGGATGAGAGTAAATATAAATGAGAAAAGGACAAATAATCGGCGATTACCGGAAGAGACCAATATCTAGAAATGAAAAGTCACATACTGATGATAATGGTACAGAGTGAAATAGCATGCATTATCTGCTTGTTTATCAACAACAACAACAAACAACAATGTTTATCATGAGCTTCCCAGAAGTTACACACGTGATAAACACAATGTAGAATTATTAATCTGAATGGTGTCAAGAATAAAGAGTATAACAGTGTATCTCGTCTCTCCTTGAATATTCTAACTACTTACGGAAGGGTAGAGAAATAAATGTTGTATACGATTTCTACGTGCTGGATTGTGGACTTTGCCTTGATAATGCATAAAGCGTGTTTTGGTTGGTGATTTCTGAAGAACGTTAAGCTTTTATTGCTCTAAAGCGCTCGTGAGCTCGCGCACTCTTTAGACGCGCGAGCAAAAAGGGTCATTAGGGAGCTTAAAAAACGCTCGCGAATTTCAGGTAAGGGCGTTGAAGGCTTTGGGGGGTTGTCCGTATAAAAAGGCTACGCAAAATTTTACAAACAATGTAGATATTTTCATTAACCCTGTCGTGAACGAGATCTGTCACGGCAAGTGTTTTAGTTAAAAAATATATTTATTACAAAATTTCACCGGTTGAAAACGCTGCGAGAAAATCCCTGGCTTTAGGTATTAAAAGAATTAAGTTTTTTCCATTTAAATTTTCATCAGCGTTTTATGCTTTGTTTTGAGTATAAAATGTTATATATCTGTATTTCATACATGGAATATTAATATGTAAAATGATAATTTTTTTTGACTTTTGAATGGCTTTTGAATGGTTTATTTGATCTGTATATCTGCTGAAATAGACACGAGTATATAAATATTTTCTCCTGTAACCTACACGTATTTCTGTGCTATGTTCTTAGTATTGTTAATTTGTCTACCTGATTCTGATTGACTGACCTGACCATGATTAAAAATCATGTTTTCCAAGAAACCCTTTTTTTGAACCACGTTCAAAGTAACATTCACAAATTCACAACATTAACGAAATCACGATATTATTACGATTTACTATTTCTGTACACTATGCTGTATAATAATATTAAATGCTTTGAACTTATCTTACCAATGAACCATACTTATTTTTATTATCATTCAAGATACACGGGAATTTTCTATATATTAAATATAATAATAATGTCGTTACGGATTTGCCTATTAATTGTGTGACAAAATATTTTTTTAAATTTACATTTAGGTTTACACTTTTAAAATTTTATTAACATATTTTATACATATTCGTGTACACCGCAAATACATAATATTTTACCTTAATATATTTGTAAGCATAAGCACTCGATGGCCAAATAAATTACACTATTAATGTTATGATATGATATGTTTTAATGCTATTTGTTCATTAAAAATTTATATGCACATGTGCACTGATAATAAACCAATTTATTATAGGTGCAAAATGCACCAAATTTAGTCTATTTGAAAAAAAGAAATGTCTATAAATATTACGAATCCAATGAGGTAGAAAGAGATTATCAATAATAAAGTTTAAAAAAATTGGATGCTTTCTTGTTACTTTCACAATTAGAACAGAATCCTCGTTACTTTTAGAATTAAAATATATCCGGGATAAAAGACCCTACTCTATCTAGGCTATATATTTATCCCCTGCCTAGAATGTTTAATGACTACAGTGATATCTCATCCATCAATGCTAACCTGGATTATTTACTTCATTATGCAGGCTCAGTTTAAATGCGAAAATTAATTATGCATGCTTGACATTTACTCGAGCATGTAATGCATGCTTCCCATTTGTCCATACAAGTTCGTAAACATACATTTTCGGGAAATGAATCTAAAAAAAAAATTCAATGCAGAGTCATGCAGGGCTATTTAAATACATATGTAATAGATACACAAGAATTAGCTACACGCTAAAGCATGTTTGGTTTATGATAGTTAAGCAAAAAATCGTACAAAATGTCTTAGCCTTAACATAAAAAAATAAAAACCGACTAGTTCCATCACAAATGAACTATAATTGAATTCCACGCTTATTCTACGAGAAGTGATGGGATTTTAGACGTCCATAAACAAAACTGCTTATACAATAAATGTTTCAAATTGCCAGCAAATGTAAATGAAATAGCTAGTCTCAATACTTTTCGTTAAGCACAGCTGTTTTTCTTTTTTATTGTATGTTTTTACAAAGTTTATGTGCTAGTTATAATTTTCTTTTAACCTAAAAAAATAAATAATAACAAAACAAACACATAAGTGCAAATTGACCATAAAAGCGTTTCTTTATTATTTTATTTTTATATTTATTAGAGATAATTACAGGATATTGGGTACATGATACTCTAATAAAAAAACATTATAAATGAAGACTATGCCCATTATCCCAATCACGTATTAGTAGCATGAAATTTACATTTATGTATATTTTACATGTACATTTATGTGTATTATATATTTGAATGTAGTGCGATCATATAAGAATATGTAAATAAATAATTTATTTAGTGGATCTATAGGTTCAGATCATCGTTTGGAAAATGGATGCTGTATATGAGTGAATTTTTGAACGATGATAAAGTATCTGCAAGAATATCAGCATCAATGTTAGGGTCAACATAATACATATTATATGTGCGACACAACCTTGTGATGGGAGAAAAATAACCTTATTAAAATATAAATATAAAATAAAAATAACATTATTAGTATGCTGGCTTATTCTAAGGAATTCCGGGTTTCTTTCAAGGGTTTCTTGAATTTGTATAGTATTCTTCAGTTGTAATATTCATTGGTAAGTTATTGAAATATTTGACACATAGATAAGTATAATGGTGTTGTGTGGCTGTTTTGTTATATTTAGGAATGTTTAAGCATCCTATTGTTTGCGCTCTTTGGCTATGACTATGAGTATTTTGAGTTTTTGCTGTATTTATATTTTGTTGAGTGAATGTTTCTTTGTGTATTTGTAAATATATTCATTCTCCTCAATTATCATTACAATAATAATTATAACAACATAAAATAATTAATACTTGTACTTTTTGTAGCTGATATTTTGTAGAATATAATGAGAAGATGTCATATAAACACATTACTTTTGAAATTTAATACAATAAGCTACTTTTATCTCAGATTATTCCACCCTATTTATCGCGATGGCTGCTCGTAAGGCGTGCCAGTATCATCCGACTATTTGGATGTCTTCCCGCTATTTATTCAAATACAAAATATAAGCCTACCGCAGCTCCTTTACGAGTCTCCATGTTATCTAACTGCTGTGGGGAGGTAAAAGGTGGAAACGTGGCCAGGCTGAATTTACCACGTATTTTGAAAAAAAAACTTCAAAAAGTTATTTGTCAACGCTGTCACTTCAATAAATCCTGAAAATTTGCCAAAAAGCTCTGAAGAATAATGCTCGGAAAAGTTTTATCTTACGGACAAGATCGAAAAATTTACGGAAATTTTTATTACGAGTACTGTAGGTGAAATTAAGACCTGTGATACTGTAAAGGTTTTTAATTTAGGCAATTATACCGAATATTTATATTTTATTATATTTGAAGAAATAATTTTGTTGTTGTTTGCTATACATTTTAATAATCAAAATAATTAAATAACATATACATATAAAGCAGTTTTATTTAGGTGACTAGGCAAGAATGGTTTCACAAAGCAAAGAATGCTGCTTTTTATACTCAATGCCTTCCCCTGAGCGGTGGTAGAGAGACGTCGCACTAAATTCCGCCGACATAACTAGTACATATTTCACATTGGCGACCTCTATAGTCGAAGAAGTAAACACTCCACAGCAAAGTGCATATAATTTACGCCCCCGGAAGAATTAATCAGTCCGCCCTATACATCCGCGGGTACAGGTTGCCCTCCTGATGAGGTTGAAAACGAATTCAACGAAACATCGAGAATCGTTTCTCGGAAAAACATACGGTTCGTATAAAATATCCGTAACCATTTACAGTTAAATATGTCTAACGACCGTAATAACAAACTAATTCTCTAATTACATTTTCTACTTATTTTTCCTAACCATTTCACCTCTAGGTGTTAATTTATTTGTTATGTTCAAAAAATATTTAATTTAACAGGTAATCTTAATCCGTGTCAGAATTTTATCCATATTTATTTTATATTTTAGATAATTAAAATATATTTTTTCATCACTACCCGAAGGAAAAACATGTATTTTTTAAATTAGGCAATTTAAAATTTTTGCCAAGTCTGCTGTTGAAATCCGGCGATGAAATCAATTCAAAATAAATATAACTTGATTGCTTTGCAAAATAAATAATATTTATCTACTTCCTCTGATATTCTCATCCTCCCCACACTCCCAGCCTCCTACCCCCATACAGCGTGATTCCGCTCACGAATACGCGTTGTATAATTACGATTTGATAAAAAGATACACGGTAGCTATAGTGAAGCCCGAGTTCCCAAACATATTTCGTTTTGGAAATTCGTACACGCAGCGGCAACGTCGTGAATTCAGAATTCTTTTTTTACTTGGAAATTAGTGGATGATTCGTTACTTCATTCAAAACGGTTATTCAGCAGTGAGGCTCGTATTAATTCATTATCTCTACCCTCGCGGATCGGGGTTAAATTTTGTCCGTTCTGCCATCTTTTCCTTGCAGCTTTTTCTTTTTTTGGTCCTAATTTAGTTCAAAATTGTATTACTCGTCTTCTTTTTCTATATCTTTCTATTTTCATTCGTAATAATAAATCTTTAATCGTTCATCTTCCGTTATTATTCTTATTCTCTTATATTAAAGAACTATTTCTTAATGGGGTTATTGAATCATTATTTTATATCAGAACTGTTTGAAATAACATTAAAATAGATTCCACAGTAACAAATAGGTCACTAACTAAAGAAGCTTTCTGTCTTAATAATATGAAATCAATGATGTCAGAAAGGCATAATTGTCACCATCGTCTTAATCATTTTCATCCCTTTGTCCTAGAAGGATCGAGGGTTCAAAGACTTGACAAGGTGATTCTATAGTCCTCTGTTTTGTGCTGCTTTCGTATGTGTTAACCAGTCGAGAACTATCTGGATTTTTCACGCTTTTTTTTTGTTGCTTCACCCAGCTTAATCTGGAGAAACACAGGTTGCCTTACTTCCGGGGTTGCCAAGAGGTTGCTTTTTGGCTTTTCCTCTGACATTCTAAGCACATGTCCATGCCACCGTATTTGCAATATGTTTATATATAGGAGTAGGGGCTCGGTACGGAGTGTGTGCCTTGTGTTGGCACTTATCACTCTATCCACTAGTAGGACTCGCGCTAATCCCATTAGAAAACTCTTCTCGGTAGTCTAGATCCTTAGGCTTGCCCTGTACACAGATTTAAAGTAGTCAGTTCTGTACACTTAGCTTGCATTTTCTTATCACCGCACTATATACGGAAAGAAGAAAGCCGGCTGCATTTCCGACTCTTCTATTTATTTCGCCTTCAATCGCTTGAGAATTTCACCGCTAGGTATTTGAATTTGTCAACTTGCTTTAGCAGCGTCCCTTGTATACTGATCGAGCACTGCTCATGGTTTCTTCCTTCGACCATTAACTTAGTTTTGGCACTTGAATGCACTCTTTATCGAAGAAACTTATCCACTCTTGTAGGTCCTCGTGCGTGGACGCTATCCTCGTAATATCATCCGCGAAGAGTAAGGACCTGTTGTTTGATCAGAAGTAAGTGTAAAAGTTAAGAAAAAAGCATAGATTTTTGCATTTTTTTGCATTTTGCATTCTCCTCCAATCAAAACACCCGTTTTCGTAAAAATCTATGCTTTTTGCTTAACTCTTACGCTAACTTCTGATCAAACAACAGGCCCTGAGGAATAATCGATGTGTAATTAACGACTTTAATATTTTACTGTTTACCTCACTGTTACTATTTAAATCTTGAAATAAACATTACCATCAAATATTTTATTAATTTTGTGATAAATGATTTGTACAATAGGCGGGGAAAAATTCAATTTACCTTGAAAGAAAACCATACATACGAAAACGTCTACGACTACTACTTACCGTCGAGAAGTTAGCCACATCAGGGAAAGTGTCGTTGGAGGCTAGTAGTATCATCAGTCTATTACATCTGTACATCTTGTGACATAAACGAAGTATTTTACTATGCACATTTGTATAGACAACTTTACATTTATTTCTTGTGAAATTGAATTGTGTGTCCATAGGATTCACAGAATACGCTACCAGCACCACATTCATACATTATTATTTTTTCAGTGTTCCATACATACCTCAGAACTTCACAGTAAGGTTTGAAAGGCTAGTTTTTCGACAAGTTTTAGCTAAACGAACTTTGTGATCCTTTTATTTGACTGAATTTCAGTTTTCCAAAGCTGATCGGACCATGGCATTCGTTCGTTTAAGTTTGGCTTGTCATCCAGATTATACAACAGCTCACAGGTTGGTTTTCTACGTCTAAGTCCATGAACATTGATTTTGGTAATTAGGATTACTATTAATAGGCCGGCAATTGACAGTGTAAATGGTTCGGCTTGTAAGACTAGGCTGACAACTCAACCATTTAAATACTTTCACGGCAGGATACATCTATTAACTCGTTTACTGTAATGAAATGTTCGTAGCGAGTACCTTGTAATACATTAAATTAATTTTTATCAGGAAAATAAAAATTAAATGTATTCTGAGTTATTTAAGCATATTCTTTAAGTCCCAAAATCTATGGAATTCAATAAATTTATAATGGCGGTTAATTTATTTTATAAAATGTAAAATATATTCACATCTATTTTTTTGCGTAGTGCCCTTGTTATGGTTATTTTTGTTACTTTTTGAAATGGTGTCTATCCAGAGATAAGCGAAAATAAAGATATTAATTAAGTTAATTAGAGTTTAAAGTTTTTAATACATTGGGTAGCAATACTAACAATGTCTCTGTCTAATGGCACTAATCCATGAATATCCATAAAAATTACTATAACTTTATTAAATGTTAGCTTAGGTATAATTAACAGTTATTTTTTTAAACATTAACACATCATTTATGTATAAATGACCGAGTCATTAACGCTAATACCTCTGGGAGCTCAGTAGTATGCTGGAAGTTATTGACCAATAAGTGATTCGATTTAACGGAGAGCGAGAAAAATATTGCAAAGCAATGTACCTTTGTAAGCTTGAACCTCTTTATTTTTCTGAAAATAAAATTATCGTTACAAGTCGCGATTAGTGAGGAATGAATGTAAACACTGGTAATAAATTAGCGATTTATTAATTAATGATTAATAAATTATCCAATGTACAAAGTCACTTAACACGAATTAAACTTAACGCTATTCTTTAAATTACACTATTTTGCAGTACAAATAAGCCACTTAAGTTAAACAGTTATTCAAAACATTGTGTCGAAGTAGTGAATTCTGACTGTAAACTGTGTAAATATATTTACGCTTTTCACAGCAAGATCGATGGAACATGAGACGAAAATATACCGAGCAATCCTATTTTTGGCCCCCAGCCCATACACACATTACATAACCCGTTTATGGTGTTTGGTAAACCGAACATGAGTGACAAAAGCGAGATTACAATATTAATAGCTACTAACACAGCAGCTACAGACAAATTAAAATGATTAATTTAGCATAAATTTGGCTCTCTGTGGTTTCACACCATAATGTGAAATCACATATTGTAAAAAGATTAAATAACTGTTATTATGTGAAATAACAGTTATTCGATCATTAAAATCATTCACATCTCCCAACTTATACACTTTATTTCGACATTGTGGTAGGCAGAGAAGCTACAGTAATACTGTTATCTTGAGATGCACATCATTTCGTCTTGCTCACATTCATACATATTTTCTCGTCAATTTTTAGGTTTCCGTAGGATCATCTGCTAATAAAAGTTTACCAAATCTTTCAATTCGAAATCTTTCTCACAATCCATTCCTCATTTATTCACCCTTATTGCGAATCTACCTAAGCGGCCCATTCTTGTTTATTATCTATATAAATAAAACTAGCTTTATCATACTCGCATCAATCATCTACTCTGATCATCATTTTTCTAACTATACCAACCACGTCTCAAGAAAAACATCAAAATAAAAATATTTATATGTATATATATATATACATTTATAACATACATAAAATATAATATACATAAGTACATAATATGTATGTATGTGTATTATATCTTAATCTCAAGTTTGTTATATGCGTAATAATGTTGTGTTTTTGACTATGTATTCTAATAAAATGAGTTCAATGCAAAACCATGTTGCGTCATGTTCTAAAATAATCGTAATTAAAAAAATGGATATAATATTTCAAATTAAGTGAACAAATATGATTTTTATCTTATATTTTCGAATATTAATGTGGCCAGTTTCATCCTCTCTTCTTACTATTTATCATTAATCTCACGAAATATTTTATCTCCCGCATTTATCTACTCAAGTGGTTTTATGGAATTAATGTGAGATATCGAAGTTGTCTTACAGCTTATATCGCGCTATTAGTGACAGCAAAACTAGACAGCGAGGAAAAAATATGTCTGTTTATATCACATTGAAGGTTAATCGGCAATTCTTCAATCTTATATTGGGTAACTTAAAAATATGTTGCAAACAAAGATAAAAGAAATGATTTTTACGACTTACAGATACCTAATATAAATAAAGATAAGCAGATGAAAGTCTTTTAAAAACATCTATGTCTATTTATCGTTATTTATTTCATTCCACTCTTTTCATCGGAACTTTTACCATTGAGGCAAATTATCAATTCATATTTTATTCGCAGAAAAAAAAACTCACAAAAAGGTTGCTAAAATCTCTGACTGTTTCATTGTTTTTGTGAAATGGATTATCTTCAATTTTTTATTTCATAATGCACGAAAATGGAGACGAAATGAGAGAGAACAGTGTCGCAAAGTAATATTAAGAGAATGGAACCTAAAGAAGAGCGACGAGCTCTGCAGGAAGTGGCGGAAGCAGGGGGAGATAATGTGAAATGGCGAGAAATTTATTTGAATATGTCACTGGCAAACCTGTTTGAACAAATGGCGTTTGCGATGGGCTTAACGATTATAATGGTTTAATAATTCCTCTTTCGGGAGATATTGTTTTCTCGAAACGAAGCCAAAATGAAATGGCTCAAAATAAACTCGCTCGATATCAACCATCCTCAATGTACAGAAATTCGGGGAAGACATTCCTCAAATCAAATTAATATTAAACGAGCCTTGCTGGTCGTGACAGAAGGGTAGTCTTTCCGGCGCCGAGAGGAGGTTGCGTTGCCTTGAATGCGGCTTTGAATGCGGCTTTTGAATGCGGCTTCGCAATCAATGTGGTAAATCACGAATGAAATAATTGAAAAGTAGGAAAATCTATTTGTCACGATGGAATGTATTGTTCGACCACAGTTTGAGCTTAATCAAAAATGAATAAAAAATTGCAATCTTTATTTATTATCAGAGATAACGAATTGGTCTCTCGCGTTAATTTTTAATCTAGCCAAATAAACTAATGCGTACAAATGTGACAAAATTTAATATTTTGTATCTCTTCTTCATGGAAGAAGTTATTTTATAAAATGATACCGCCATTCAGGAAAAAGTTTATATCTCTGCGTACTGAATCTCACGCACGCATCTTAATGAAATTTCAGAGGAAATAAGAAAGGAAAAAAAATGTCTAAATTTGAAATAAAGCTGTTGTGTAAATTTAAAAAAATGTTGTTTGAGTAAATTGAGTCGGAGATCTCTGCTGTTGTTGATGATGTAAAAGTCAATGTAATAATGACAGAAGTTACAAGTACAATAATTGTAGGTACACAATAATGAATCGATAGATGACGAGAGCTTCCGCTCGATAGGTAGCTTCCCGAGAAGTGAGGCTTCGATCGGGGAGCGCTTCGCCGTAAGAATGACACTGGGTGAGTGTGAATCTCGGCTCTGCAGGCGCCGATTTATATAGTGATCCAGAACGAAGGCTCGGCCGCGTGTGTAGATATTTAGTCTAGATCAGCAAGGTGAGTTTCCTTGCTCTCCGTCCCCCCTGCTATACATTGCCTTTGTACTCAGTCATTCGCCCGGCTTACTTTGTCGCCTGTTTGCTGTCCTCAGCGTTCTTACTCTGGCCTTTTATCGAGGGCGACGGCCTGCCGTTTTTGATGTCAGCGTATGCGGTACCTCATTACACGGGCATGTGTGTGTATGCGTCTTGGGTCACCACATATTTATTCATGAACTATTTTTAGGATAGTTATAATAAAATCCAATGATTGATTATTCCAATAAAAATAGTAATAATAATATCAAATAATTTTGTTGCCTGTCTGTCTGTCCGTCAAAAATTCTTTTAATACATAACAATTTTATTCCATTTCCAAAATTAGTATGATAAATGATCTCAAAAATGAAAACATTATTCGGTTTTCAAAATTAATGTGATTTCAAATTTCTAAATAAAATGTAAACATTGACATCATGCTTTAATAAAATACTCCAAATAAGACATTTTTTTAAATATTGTACACTGAAATGATAGTCCTACGTTTTGCAAAAAATAAGCCAAAAATATTAAGCGAAAAAACTTTGATGTCGCATATCTTCATAACTATTGATATTAGCTCGTGGTTGCTTGAACGTTTTCGACTCTCAATGAAGGCAAGAATATAATCCTGTAAGATTATTAATGTTTTCCAAATAACCCTGTATGTGTGTGATCACATTTTTGGTTACGGCATTTTTTAGGTCATCTAATCTTTTTAGCATAAATTAAAAAGGGCTACATATACACAAACATTTTTCTTTTACTCTGGTAGATATTTAATGTTAGGCTGGCGCCGCTCTTGTTCTGAGATAATCTTTATTCAATAACGTAATAAAATTTTATGTCATCGTTTGAATCATAATGGTTTTTTGATTGCTTTTTTGTAATTACGATCTACGAGTTGGTAAACTGTGAATGCTGGCAAGGACTTTTACTAAAGGATCTTTATTATTATTTAATACTCATTTTATCATTCCTTTTTTAATTAAAGAAATTTGAAAGAAATTGGGTATTTCAGGTAGAAGGCGGCCATATACCTATCTATCGAAAAATATTTTCTTTTATAATTGGTATAAATAACTCACCTCATTGGAAGCACATCACCTTACGGAAGGATATACAATAGATTTTAATAATGCCTCAAACATCGCAAATATTAATAACGAAACATGAAAAATTTACAGGGAAGAAATAGAAATACATAAAAATAAAAATAACATGAATTTCCTCGACGACTAATACTTGGAAATCCATTCTTAACGACTGTAAAACCTTTTTGAAATCAACCTTTAATGATCCGATTCCAAGTACAGACGCAGTAAATGAACGTATTAGTACAAACAATATAAATAACAACAACCATGATAGAAGAATTACCAGGTCGCAAACAAATTTCATAGATAAGTACACAAAGTAAACTCAGCAATTAGCCTCGCATTTGGCTTCACTTGGATTTCGACTTCTGGAGTGAACGGGTATGCTTGCCACCAATTCAAAACAGAACTTGAAATACAAGGCGAAAATGCCTTTGAAAATGGCCAGTGCTATCTCTCCGAAACGTTGGGTACATAATAACAGTCTTTCTCAAGACAACAATACGCGGGTTACCCTAGAAAATAACCCTTTATATATATATATATAACTATTGTTGAATTTTGCAGTAGCGTTCATAATTATATTTTCCAAAAAATCACAAAAAACTTTGAGAAATAAACTTGTATTGCTCCAGGTAGATAGTGGGGTCTTCCTAACGTATTAACGATGAATTTTGTATTAATAATTTATTTAAAATGTCGATGCTTACTCGTCGCGAGTTGATATTTAATTTTAGCTATTATATTCAATTAATTTGCCAACTCCTGGCCGCGGCTAACAATGTGATGAATCCTATGGGGTGACCCGTCAAAATACGTCGTGGTAAATAATATTAAATAATAAAAATTTCATTGCAATAAATAAAGTCATTTGCTGTCTGATGTTAGCGAAAATAGTTGTATGGCGCGGGTGGCAACGGCTGAGGTCGACAGATACGCTGTAACTATAAAAGGATCGCGGAATAAAATATTATACCTTCTTGAAATATTATAAATAATGTATTCTATACAATATTAATGCTCTGCCAGTGCTAACTATACATTTACTGAAAATAATTATTAACTGAAAAGTGCGCTTTTGAATACAATATTAACTAAAAATATTAACTAAAAATATTTCTAACATCTTGGGTTCGCATACTATATTGAAAATACCTAATGCCCTTTGCATTTACTAAGTATATTACCTAAATAGCCACAGCTATACCATCCTGTCCGTCAGGGACTAAACATAAAACATAGTTATATTTCTAAAAGTGCTACCTCTTACGCGACAAAAATACCTATTGCAGTCGGGCTATGAATATGAACTATTTCCGCCTCATAATGGCGCCTGGAACCAATACTAAAAACCTCACTAGAAATAATAAATGCGACTAAATCTCGATAAATACAATATATACTATTCGTAATACGTCGTTGAATTGGCACATGATTCGTCTAATGGATGAAGGACCCCGTTGTGTATCGTAATAACTTCAAATTCTTTTATAGGAGCAGTGTGGAAACAATTGCATAATATTACGTAATAAAAACATCTAACGAACCTAATAATCTATACATTTATGTTACAATAAAATACGTTCACCAGAAGAATTCGTGTATTAGAAATAAAACATTTTCGATTTGAGACAAACCAGTAAAATCGTTCGAACGGCGCAAAGGGAAAAATTCACACATATTAAATAACACTGAAATTAATAATTATAAACACTTTGTATTAGCAAATTCTTACCTTGAATGGTTTCGTTCTTAGACGTGCATGAACCTGTTCATATTAATTCCATGGGAAAATAATACATATATTTTCTATCTACGAAATAAGACATTTTTGAAGCGAAACTTCTTTATAAATAAGTAGATAAGGTCTCGGGGATGGTTTGTTCGAAAGGATTCTACAACAGCCCGTGAGTTTATATGAAATAATAGTTTCTTTGAATGCTAAATTTTGGTTTTTTAAACCCTCAGCATCTCTGCTGAGAGGGGTTGAGGCTCCGCGCCCGCCTAAACCCGGTGGCCGACTTCCTAAGTGACTAAACGGCCCCCCTTGTTCCTCCGGAACTTACTGCATCCCGAGACTCTATCTCTTCTTACGAGATGTGATCCCGTGACGCCCTTCTTTTAGGCTTATAATTGAGAAGGCCGTACTCTTTTGGTACGAGTTTCTGATGATGTGTGTTGTCTTGAGGCGCCTTTCTTTTAGGCCGGTGTTTGAAGAATCATGTACTCTTTTGGTACGAATTGATGACGACATTAGCCTCCTTTGCGGGCATAGTCAGCGATGTTACAAATTATTGTGCAATCTCATTATGCCTTTTCAGAATGGCGTCCCACGATTCTGCATCTTGCAACATTTACTTTGGTCAAATGTTAGAGTGTTAGTAACAATTTATAATATCCCAGCTATTCCATATGAGTGAATGATTTTTATACTGATTCTAGCTCTGTCTTTTTACAGAGGATGAAATAAAAGTTAACGTTTTCTATTGAGATTTCATAGCATTCAGGCATGAAAATCCTTCCAAAGTCAGAGAATTCACGACGTTGGTTTACGCTGTTTTTGAGCAGGATGAGGCGCGAAGGTCGAGTCTAGTGGCCACTCCGATCAACAAGGGAGGTCCCGCTTTTAAGAGTACCTCACAGGGGCTTGCGCGAATTCCAGGCTTATGACACGAGCGTCATCCACAACCTCACCTAGCTCAACGTTCGTAAACCAGAAAACTCCAATTTCAGTTAGATCTCCCCATTCTGTCCTTTACTCGTCATTCTGAAGCCACTTATTAAGCTGAATATACCGAGGTACTCGATTCATAAAGAGTTAGTTGTAGACCGAGTGTAATGATTGCGCAATACCTACGCAATACAGTAATTATTATAATGCTACTAAGTAATTCATATATAAATCCGTGTATTCAATTTTAGTACAAATAGTATGAAAATCCCCATACTTTAAAATATATTCGTTTGGAAGAATTTCTCGTACGATTTGGATTGATATCTGGTTATGCAATACATAACGCGTCGACAATTATTATGAATCTATTAAGCACTGCTTATAGAGCTCCGTAAAATCAATTGTTAATACAAATGGTATGAAAATCCCCATGCATCAAAATATATTCGTTTGGGAGATATTCCCGTACGAATTGAGCCAAGATCACACAAGAAATCGTGATATTAATTATACATTATTGCTCTGATTTTAAATCTTCCCAAAATAAATACATTTCAATAGTGAAAATAATTAATCGATAGATAATATAAATGTGTTCCTTAGCTGTTACACAGTGGCGGTATGATCCTCTCTGGTACTGATGAATGGTAGATTCCTCCATACGTCCGGGCAGCAACTCCGTCCGCAAATGATGTTCTGGAACTCAGGGCTCCGTCGGTAGTCTGTTGGGCAGCGCTCCCGCTCGCAAGTCTGGTCTCGAACTGAAGGGGCTGAGTATATCGTGTTCGCTCCTTTTATACTCTCGATTGCACCATATCTTCGAAATCCACGCTAGCGCAGTGACTCATCCTATGAGCGATGACCTCACCGCCGGCGCTCGCCATTGGCCGGATTCAGTCAACAGGACGGTCGCCTCCGGCTCAACCCGTCGAAGGCAAAGCGCGTCTGTGATTGGTCCGTTTCGTTAAAATAATAGTTAAGCACCCGCTACACGCGAGACTTACTGTTCTGATTCATAAATAATAAAGGCTCGTTCGCACCTACTCACAAGGTCGAGTCTATTAGGATTGGCAAACGATATTATTTTAACACAGAATTATATCTATGGTATAATAAAGATCTAAGAAATATTACTTGTATAGCTGAATATTCAATATTTTGTTAGCCTCTTGTAATACATAGAATCTTAAGAAGAAATATATCAGGCTTTTACTTTTAACCGATTCCAAACAGAAGAAATATATTTTTGATGTCCATACTTGACTTTTTTGAATATTATTATTTTAAGATTTTCTAAATTTATTAAATCTATCTCTATGTCGACCATCACAAACTATGTATATAAAATTAATATAAATATCGCAAAAATGCTTCCATCATAATATTATGAAGGTATAAATATTGAAAACCTAAAAAATTAACCCATAAAAACCAAGTTTTTATTATACTCTCTTTCTCATTTACTAGTTGAATCATTTTTTTCGCTTAACCTACGCGTTGGGCTTCGGTAGGGCGACGCTACGAAAGGGAGAAATAAAAAAAATCCGAAAATGCAAAATTATGCTATAATCAGGTTTCGCGTCTACCAGACGCGTTGAAATATTAACTTATTAAGTTATATGAAAAAACCATTCAAAATTTGAAAAATCCAAAAATTTATTAATTTTTTTAACGAGCATTTGATAGATCTTCTTGATCGTCGCCACGAGTCTGCTTGCAAAGTTTCAGCTCGATTGGATCACGGGAAAGGGGCTTAAAATGGATCTAAAGTTTTTTCATCAGACAAGAAGATAAGCAGACGCCACGAGTTAAAATAAAGGGAGTAAAAAAATTATAAAACAACTAACTAATCATCATGCCTTTTCTCCACAGAATGCATAAAATACCACACCCTTCTGCGCTTCACTTTTGTTATAACCACATTCATTCATCTTCCCATGCAAGCTCTTCGAGTGTTGAAGCTTTTAACAGGATCATCCACCAATATTGGGTTTATCTGATCATGCCAGGTTTTTCAAACACCTCTTGTACGTTCTACCTTCAACACTAGCTTCATACATTTTACTAACCATTCTCTCCTCAGTCATATGTTCCACAGGACCGAATCATCTCGGCGATCCTTTTATTATTATGTCTATTGCGCTACAGTTAGCAATACGCTCAGTCCTAATTAATTTATTCCTAACTATATCCAACATAGATTTTTTACACATGAATCTAAGTAAGCGATGGCAGTTCCACCGCTTTCAGTCTACTTTCATTATTTTTTTGCCAATTCCAAGCTCCAATTCCACACATTAGACTTGGTTCTCCTAGTTGTTCCTGACAGACTTCTCTTGGCTATAATGGCATATATATTGTTATCTAGGTCTTCCCTTTTTAATCTATTACGTAGTTACGTACGCAACCACTCAATATAGGAATTTTCTTAGAATGTTGTGTCATAATCAATCGCTGTGATGATTCCTTTGAATATATTATTGACTTATCTTCTCTCACCAATTATAAGGTATTTGAAAATCTGCTAATTAATGTATTATTATATAATATACAATCGTTATTTAACCATCGTTAATATTAATCCCATGGATATTTATTTGACAGATCATTCCTAGATACTAATATAAATAATATAGATACATTTTTTCATACCACTTAGTGAAATAAGTAAATATATGAGTAGCTTGTTGATGTAGTACTAAAGACGCTTGCCTAGTGATGCGGTGGTTGGTGGTTCGAGCCCCATTCCAGGACACCAGCAAGTTAGTCCTCTTTTTATACCACAAGCTTTTAGTTTAACTTGAAAATAGTAAGAATATTAATGCGACACGCATTCAGTGTACACATATCGAATTAAATATATATGAATTAAAATGCAAAATTAAATTTGACCGTAAGTGTATAATGTAAAAGAATGCTTTTAGAATTTGAAGACGATACATTTTCTGAAAGATATATTAAATACATTAGAAGTAAGTATAAAGCAAGAGATTTTCTATATTACTCTCTTGACAAAAATGTAAGAAATGTCGTCCGCGCCATTCTTTTCATCTCTTTAGAGGCACTTTTTATGGATGTTATTTGAAGATATATATATTAAATCTAGTGGGGGATTTCCGACATGATTGGAAGTGATCTGAAGAAATAAATCGCTTCTAGGGTTAAAGGGAGAAAGTGTTTTGGAAAACATCTCAAGACGCGAATGCCTCCTGAAGCCGACATGAAAGATATTTTATTTGAAATATTGCATAACATCGCGTCGTTCATTTTAGAAAAAAGCATACTTTTTGTGAAATGTGGATAAATGTTTTAATCTTTAAAGCTTATTAATATAATGCCCCCCCTACCAGGGCTAAATTCTCTCTATTCCCGGGACTCGATTCGCAGCTCTGGATCATTTTCGGGATCCCGGGTCTCGTGATATGTTAATATAATATATTTTTACAAATAAGAGATTTTATGTATTTTTAAAAAAAAATTTTTTATTCTTAATTTCATTTCAATTCAGTTGTTATCATAAATTAAATGTACATGTATTTATTGACAAATAATACTCTTTCTAAACACAGGTATAATAATATAAATCTTAATCTTAATCTTAATAATATAAAACATTAAAAAATCTTCATTGAATTCAATTTATTATGTATATGTACATTAGGGTGAGCCACCGTTGTATGAAGAAATTTTTTTTTATGATTTCTGTTAGGCACAGCAAGAAAAGGGTGCTAAATGATGTTTTCAGCTTACTTATAAAATTTCATTACAATGGGATATCATCTTCTGCCTCCGGATTGACTTTAAAAAACACATATTTTGGAAAAAAAATCTTATTTTTAATGAGTTTTTACAACAAGATTTAAAAAGATTAAAAATGCATAAAAAGTTAATTAATAAAACGAAATATAATTGTACAAGTTAAATTTATTTATAACAAGTAAATTTTTACAAAAAATGGCATTAGTATTATTATTTTTTATAATGTTTGATACAGCCGAAAAATCCTTCATATTATCGAATTTCGGCATGGCTTTCCGAGATAATATTTGGTTTTTTTATGAAGCCTTCTCTCTCAGATTTTTTGCACAATTTGGCTGAAGCTTCTGTCACAGTCTTGACTAATGTCATGACTGCCCTTTCAACGGCTTTCCTGCGGCATGGCAGGCGTGGTAATGAGAGTTCTCTTTCTACTTTTTGAACGACAAACAGTTGGATGTTTTCGTCAGGTATGGATTTCAATATTGATGGATCGGATATATTCTCCTGCCAGTCAATGAGATATGTGTAAGACAATGCATCAAATTTTATAGTAAGTAGTTGAAACAAGTCAGTCAGCATTGCGATTAATAAATTTTCAGGGTGTGCGAAGTAACTATTTCATTGAATTACAGATTCTATTATGGCTTTCAGTTCTGTGGACAAATATCCTGTTGCAGTGATGAGTTTTAACAGGTGCCGTACTCCATCTTTATAGGCAGGGTGAATTTTTGTAGCAAACCATGTTGAGGCGTAGGCCTTGACGACATACGTAGCAAGAATTACTAAGTCTTTAGAAGGAGATTCCATTAAAACATACAAACGCAGAATTCGATTAGGATGAGTTAGCTATCGGGCGTGAGACATTTTGCCTGGCGAATTGTTAACTAAATCCTTAGGAAACGTGCCTGTTGAAATCGCTGAAACTATTCAGAATAAATATAAGGTATAAGGTATTAGCCCTGGCCAAACATATATAAATATGTTTGGTCAGTGCTAATACCTTGAACAGAAAACTCGGGTAACTCTGTTGAAATACGTTGAAATCGAACAATGGGCCTTTTTTCACATACTTCTAGATCTTTACCGATTCTCTCTGAAAATGTTTTGGGCCATCATCAATATGTAGAAATAAGTGCCAAAACGGTACTTCATTCATATGAAGTAAGCAGATAATCCACTGCAACGGTTTACCTACTCTGTTTTCAAGCAGATGTATGACACTTCTATATTTACCGACGTTCACGTTAGTTCCATCATATGCAACAGCCACCAAAGACTTCATAGATATTTCTGATTACAAAATAAAATCGGTGATTGCTTGGTCTATATATTTCGATGTGCCAGAAGCTGGAGCAAATGCAAATGCATTCGTAAATATTCTTATACTTACAAGACGAAATGTCAAACAATATTTAACTGGTACGGCGAAATTCTTCTAATTTTTTATTTGGTATTTGAGGGTGGTTTTTCAAAGATTGTTGAATTTCAGATGAA
>JADDOH010013297.1:0-18601 GCA_016648135.1 Agrypnia vestita | reverse complement strand
ATTTCTTCATATATCTACATCAACTTTCCAAAAATTTCACGTAAAAAATACACTATTTAAGATGTGTTTCTCATACTTTCGATAACTTTGAAGTGTGTGTACTTTGTAGTGTTCGCTTTGAAATGAAGTGTACCATTTGAAGTTTATACTTTCAATAACTTGGTGTTTGTAGTTTGTAGTGTGCACTACACATCAAAATGTGCGAAGTGTGCGCTTCAATGTAGTGTAGTACTACATTGTAGTAGTGAGTACAGAGCGGACCCATCACTAGTTTCGAAACATGTCATCAACAATGCTGTTTTACTGAAGATTTCCACAAGAAGATGAAAGGAGACTAGTGGGCCGCATTACGCAACTAATTTAATGTTTTGTTGCTTTGTTCCCACCTAAATGCGTACTGTTCAACAGATTTTCGAAGTAGATTCGAGAATACGATGAAAAGCGCCAGGAAGGTTAGTTATTGACGAAATTAAATGTTATCTTACCTATTTAGTGTTTGCAAGAACAATATGTTTTTATTTGATCTGTATTGTATTTCTTTAGTTTTTCTGTTTATAACCTTTTCTTTGTTTGCAGGTAATAAGAAAAGTGAATCCAAAGCCTACGACTGATATGCAGAATAAATTATATGTGGTTCAGTTAGATATTTTCAAAACCCAACTATCTAAAGAATCGGCAGGAAATTCACGAAGTTGTTTTGGAAAGGCATAATGCCAAAAGAGATCTGGCTTAATTTTATTACAAGTTGTATTTTTTATTAAAATATTCATTTTCCCGTTAATAGGTAGGTATATAAAATACAATAAAATAAAAGAATTTCATACACCGAATATATTGTTTTATTACTATTATTCCGCGGACGTCCTCTGCTTCTGCTGCTTTCGACAAACAATTTTCCTTGCCATCCTTTCTTTGCTCATCTGTTCCACATGACCAAACCAGTGGCCATGTCACTGGCTCTGCATACTGAGAATTCCGAGTTCGATTCCCGGTGAGGTCGCAATACATCTTTCTGATTTCTTTAAAATCTAGGTGTTCTTGTCAGACCGCAATTAAAATTGGGCCTTCAGGCCCATTGTAGCATTAAAAATTGCTGTACATTTGGTTTGAGGGCATAGTCCCGGTCTCCTACAATATAGCAATTACCAAATCTGGTACCTAGTACCGTTTGTCGTAACTTGATATTTTGTTTGGACATAATGACAAATATATTTCTGATTTTTATAGTGCTCTTCGGCTGACTAAAATGTGGCCTGTGGTCAGCCATTGCTCTGGTAATGGCTGACACTATCCTCAGTCCAAGAAGCAGTGTTCCAGATAAATCAGCTACGCACCTTTCATGGATATAAATGTAAAATTATCAAAACCCGAGTGAAATAGAAACCTTGAAAAAAAATATTGTCGACAATGCCCTGCGGTAAAATTCATTTAGGCCCGGTTGTTTCAAATTCGATCAAAGTAAGCGTAGAGTTTAAACTGAAATTTTACGTTCTCCACCAATCAGACGATCCGTTTTCGTAAAAATCTATGCTTTTATCGACCGCTTACTTTGATCGAACTTGAAACAACCGGGCCTTAGAGTTGCGAAAAAATCAATTTCTTCTGACAAAAAAGTATTGTTCGAGATCTAAGTAAAGTACTTCTCCTGTTAAGGATATACTGTAGGATCAGTCGATCGTCAGAAAAGCCTGTGTCACCCTACATAATATTGTACATTTCGACACTGTATGTAAAATGTCGAAAAATTAATAAAAAAATATTTTATTGACAGATGTCAATTACATTGCGCACTTACTCTTACTCTTACTAAATAGGTAAGATAACATTTAATTTCGTCAATAACTAACCTTCCTGGCGCTATTCATCGTATTCTCGAATCTACTTCGAAAATCTGTTGGACAGTACGCATTTACGCGGGAACAAAGCAACAAAACATTAAATTAGTTGCGTAATGCGGCCCACTAGTCTCCTTTCATCTTCTTGTGGAAATCTTCAGTAAAACAGCATTGTTGATGACATGTTTCGAAACATCTGCTTTGGTCTGCTTTATTATTATGTTATCTATGGTCTGCTTGCTGTCAAATGAAATTTAAATTATGTGTTGCCATATGCAAAATTATTTTGGTGTGCATTTGTCTATGATTTTTATTTTACACAATTGCAACACCCCTAATCCGATTTTAAAAGATTTTTAATTTGAAACAACTCAATTCTTCGAGATTTCGCGTGACCTTGAGGTTAAGCTCAGTTTAAGCCAGTATTTCCGCTTACTTTGATCGAACTTGAAACAACCGGGCCTAACTCTGCCTGTTAACTGTCAAGGTATAAGATGGACGTCGAAGCGATCACGGCCGCGGCAATTTATTTGTTTACTGTGTACAAGTACTATAGAAATGTGTACCGGAATGCAATTCTCAAAAAAAAAATGGCGCAAACGACGGTGGTCGATGTTGACAATCCACCGTAACAGAACAAGGTATGTGTGTGTATTAAAGATTTTTTAATATCACTCTTATTTCTCAGTTGTTTTATTTTGGTTACCTATACATTTGTAAACAAGTAATTAGGGATGACGTCTATAAATATACATATATATTGTTTTTACTATATATTTTTTATTAAACTTGGAATTTTTTTATCGTTTTCAGGCAAACCATGAACAATTTATTGTACGACCTTCTTGCGGAACCGTCGGGGGAATTTGGTAATTTTGTTCGTGTCATGTGGTGACTTTGAACATATTTTGCAAAAAATATCTCCGATGGTTTCAAAAAAGGACACATTTTGGAGAGAGGCAATACCAGCTAAAATACAATTGGCCTTAACATTGCGATGTCTGGCGACTGGGGACAGTAATAGGAGCCTGCACTATCTTTTTAAAATTTCAAGTTCGTTAAAATCGAAAATAATTCCTGAAACATGTTTGGCTCTCAACCATGTGCTAAAGGACATGATCAAGGTAAGCAAATAAAACATGATTATGAATAAAAAACTAAAACTTTGTTTTTTTCCACTACATATTTTATTTTTTAGTATAACACAATATGTTTCGGATATCTCCGTTTCCTTCTTCTGGTGACTTGAGACTAGTCTCTCTCAACTCACCTGACGAAGGAAACGGAAGTTTCCGAAGTATGTTGTGTTATGCTCAAAAATAAAGTAGTGGAAAAAAACAAAGTTTTAGCGTTTTATTCATAATTATTAAAATGGATTTTCACAAAGTAAACACCAAAACATTCAGTTACTTAGTAAATAAAGCATTTGTTTATTTACACTTTGAAATTTTTATTCGATGATAATTTTTTATCTCACAACGGAACTTTAAATGGTATTAAGCATATCAAGTATAGATAAGCACAAGGGCATTTATAATTATTTCGAACTTTACAGGAGAGCAAAATAATGTTTTGTCAATGTGGTTTTGTCAATATTCTTACTATTTTCAAACCCGCGAACTTTGGATCACGAGGTGAGAGTCCTAACCACAAGATCAACAAACTACACTTATTAAACGATTTCCATACCTATGTGTTTTGAATTAACACATATGGAAATCGTTAATAATAAAATAAACATTGACAAAATTTGATTTATTTTGCTCTCCTGTTATGTTCGAAATAATCACTAATGCCCATTTAGCTTTCTACCCTCGATAGAATTAAATCATACATCTTGATATCAAATGGGCTCAGTGAGAAGACGATTTGCGAAGAACATTGTTTATTACATGCAAAAATATCACAAGACAATGGTCAACAAAATAATACAAAGGCCTCTGAATATCCTGCATCAGTGCAGGCGGTAAAACGTCTTTGATCCTTCGGGCACTTCACCAGCCGTGACTTCTAAAGTCACAGTTAAAACTCAAAGATAAAAGTAAAATTGTCATTTTTAGAACTAAAGAATAAAGCAATTTTAAATATTGACAGTATTATTTTTTATATATTAAATTGTATTAAAATAAAATAAAAATTAAATATAAATCATCTCCATTTTAAGCTATATGGACTACCTTATATATGTGCGAAATTTTATGAATACATATACATTTAGAAATTAACGAATTATTGACTTTTGATCCGAACCTCGATTTTCCATAATGTGGCGGTACAGTAGGCGGCGAGAGCGCTTCCGCCGACGCTTGATTCGTGGCAGAAGCGACGAGGCATCCGTATTAATGTACTTATACAATATTAATCATTTATAATTCTTCTTCGGAATTCAAGGAATTAGCATCAGCGAAAATATTTCGAGGTTGAGAATAAGACTGTTCAGATGTTATCCTCACAGATTCTTCTTGTAAATGTATTGTAGGTACAATAAGGGACAGATAGGCTTCTTGTGTATATGACTGTCCGAAAGCGTGCACTTGTGAAGGTGGATGGATGGAAGGGCTTCGGGGATAGGAAAGGATAAGAGTAGTACCTAAATATGATGGGTTTGAACACAAGGGGGGATTGTACGAGTAGGGTAAGGAAGAATATGAATAACTGGTTGTTGAAGAAGATGGACGATTTGTTATTATAATTTGAGAAGGTGTAGCAGACACGTAATGAGAACCTAAGTTGCGGTTCCGTTTTAGCAGTATGCCATCGAACTCGTACATAATTTCTAGCCTCTCACTCTCTGAAAATTTTCTTAGTTTGTGAGCAAGGAGCCTCGCGTATAATTCGCAATCGTCCTCTAGTTTTTTGTCTTTATTAAGCAAAGCCTGGTTCAATGTATTAAACGCAGTTAACATCTCCTTTTCTACGTTTTCTAATTCAGTTATATTTGAACGTCTCTTCTGTACAGGAATCTTGATTTTATCTTTTATATGTGAACTGCTTCCAGCATCATTCAGGGCTTCTGTATCATTTTCTTTCAGTTCGCCACTAGCAGCTACCTCTTGTCCAAGCGGTAAAGCCTCCTAGAAAAATACAGTAAAAGTATTATTTTTTAACTGTTCGAAGAATATTTTTTCTTCTTCTGTATGAAGGCTTAAACTTTGTGGTGACATTATTATTAAAATAAAACACAAAATACTTTGTTTTCACCACTTTATTAGATTAAAAAATCTACATGTTTCGAGAACAATGTTCTCTTCCTCAGGATTATTGTGTACTAATTATGTGTATTATTTTTTCAGATTCCCACAAATCCTGAAGAATAGCCCTAGAAAAATTTGTGATGGAAGCCTTAATTTACCGCCTAGTTGTCCACTTCCTGAAAGTAATGATAATATGCCCTATGTGTTTCTGGGTGACGGAGCTTTTGCTCTCAGTACTCATATCATGAAGCCCTTTCCTGGTCATCATGAATTAGGTAGCCCAGAAGGAATGTTAAATCAACAACTTTCGCCTTCTCATGCAGTTGTAGAAAATACTTTCGGGATATTGTCTTCAGTGTTTAGAGTATTTAAAAGACCTATACCATTAGATGTTGTCAAAAATTCTATCATTACCCTCAGTATATTATTACATAATTTTTTAAGAAAGAGTAAATCATCTCGCAATATTTATAATCCACCAGGATGTACTGACATGATATGATAAAGATGGAAATTTAATCCGAGTGGGTAAAAGAGTTCATCACCAACAAAATTTATTATCATTACAATCCGTACCTCGTAGACCTCCTGTTAATGCTACGCAAATAAGAACAAATTTTATGAATCACATTCTCCGAAAACGATTCTAAAATATGAGTAGCAGAACCAGTTACGTATAATTTAGTGAACATAAGAACTACTAGGTACTACTACTAGAACTACGAAGGTACTATAAGTTATAATAATAAATATTTAATGTTATTGTAATAGCTACAAATCTACATTGGTACTCAGGAACGTGCCCAAGGGATAGTTGAGTGGCAATTACAAAAAATGTAAAAATTGTATTTAAGTAGAAAAAATTGTAAATTTGAATTCTTAATAAATAAATAAAAAAAATTTGATCGTTTGTTTACTTACACTGTTTCCTTCTGTCAACATAATGCTTTTGCATTCATAAATGCCCTTTAAAAATGC
Organism: Agrypnia vestita; assembly: GCA_016648135.1. Classification (NCBI taxonomy): domain Eukaryota; kingdom Metazoa; phylum Arthropoda; class Insecta; order Trichoptera; family Phryganeidae; genus Agrypnia; species Agrypnia vestita. The sequence goes on along the minus strand of JADDOH010013297.1, from coordinate 12,594 downwards.
CTCCAAAACATCATATAACGCCCAAATTGGCTTGTAAACATCTTCGGAATCAGACGGAATTGAATCCTGTTTTCTTTTTAAATACTGTTTGAATATTTGTTTGTTTGCATTTGAAATACTGTCATTAATGACTCTTTCTTTTTTCAGTTCAGAAACAGGAATTTGAAGGGCATCTGCTATGCGCTTTCATGCATCATTTACCTGAAAACATTATACTTAATCAAGCCAAGATTATATTGTATATACAAAAAAACAATACATATATGAAAATAATTGACCACATTTTGAAAATAGCAATTTTGGGATCTTACGATTATTATCCCAACACTTAATAGACAAGAATAAAAATAAACGAGATGTAGGTATATGTCATTGTTTGTTTCTATCTACTTGAGAGAGAGAGACAGTGAGAGAGGAACAAAGAAGTACGTGTCACCCATGACGATTGTCTGTCAAACGTCAAAAATAAATTCGAGTCCAACGTGACAATGGCAATTTTACATCAGGATGCTGTAGGAAAAGAAATTAATAAGTTCATATATGAAATAATATTTTATCTATAAGCTTTAATTTTTGCATTACCTAGTATCTACGTATTTCAAATAATTTTAGTCGAATCATGGTTATGAAGGTTAATTTTGTGGGTACTTCAGTAATTCGTTTGAAGCTCTGTCTGGATAAGAATCCCTTTTCAAAATGCATTGAGGTAGGCAAAAGGTATTTACTTTGAGAGAGATATGTGAAAATCAAATATTTACAAATCTCCTTATTTAAGTACGACGAACATGTTTTTTTATTCTCATCCATTAAGTGTTGGGACAACAATCTTAAGATACCAATATTGCTATTTCCGGAATACGGCCGAATGAGTGATATACTGTCGTCATAAGGAAAAAAGGCGCATTTGACACATATATCGAAAACGGAGAAAAAAATAAAACGTTAAATATTTTTTGAATACCTTGCTTTTTCTAAAATATTTATAAGGTGTCAGTGTGAATGTGAAAATATACAGATATAGGGACGAAGTTTGTAAAGAAGTTACGAAATTTTCGATAAAATATAGATATTTTGGTTTTCCTTATATCCTTATATTTCTTTTATACTAAAAACTGCATTAAATACGCTAAAACATAGTAGAAAAGACGTAGGCCTTGCATCTTTTCAACCTAGTGAAATAATAAAGCTGTTTTATTATTTTACAACAAACAATTTCGATACATTAATTTGATGATGAAAGGGCGCAAGTGGTCACTATACTGCTTCTTTTTGTTATACCATCTTTTATAATAATAGATAATCAGTATTTTTAAGAAATTAGTATAATAATAATTTTAAAAAAAGGAATTGTGTTCAATAAAAAGTAAGACAAATTTATAAGTTGTTAAGTTGGTAATTCTGTTTTTTTTCCATATATTTAAGAATTTCGCAAAGGATAGTAGCAAAAAAAAAAATTAAGCGATTGCGATTACAATGAATTTTGTAAGAAGTTAGTATACCAATCACCGGAATTATAAATATTACAATTGGTGCAAAAACTCACAGAGTTATGCGATAAAAGAAATGTGGCGGTAAATATTTTTTATGCTTTGTTTACAATTTTCAACTTACCTACATAAACAGCCCGTACACAAAGTACCCCAACCACAGAATATACGAATATAGACCAAAAAACCCCAACCACAGAATATAGACCAACCAACTATTTATGAATAGCCGCTAACATCTGACAAAAAATAATGCCGTCATTAAGGAGGTTTCACCGCGCACCCATAAAATATAGGTACCTGCCCGGCGGGTGTCTACGTTACAAGCTAAACTAGAGAAATATTTCGAATTTCGCTCTATAATTTTAAAACATATTCTGTCTACCAATTAAAGCAAAACGGAACTTGTGAAGCAGATTCCTCTTGTGTTGCGGCAAAAACGTCTTTGCAACTTCAAAACATTAAATGATTAAAGATCTATGATTTTTAATCTTAGATTTTCATGCGCCAAAATACTTAAGAACGATCTAAAATATTGCATTTACAGAAATGAAAAAAATTGAGTTTATGTACTTGGGAAGTATGGTCGACAGAAGAGGGAATGTTGAGAAAGATATCGAGAGTAGAGTGACTGCGGGGAATAGGGTGAACGGTGCTTTGAACGCAATAGTTTCTAATAGAAATATGTCTACCGAGGCAACACTAGCGGTACATAACAGAATTCTGGTACCAACACTGATGTATGGAAGTGAAGCCTGGAACTGGCAGAAGAGGAACGAAAGTAGACTGAATGCAGTGGAGATGGTAGACGTATGTGTGGTAAATCCATTTATGATAGAGTAAAGAATGAAGATATAAGGAATGGATGTATAGCCGATCTTAGCATAATTCATAGAAATAAGAAGGGTCGCTCAAATGGTTTGGGCATGATGAGCGAATGAACGAGGAAAGAATGGTAAGAAAGATATGTAATGAAAGTGTTGATAGCGCCGGAAAGAGAGGGTAACCACGGCATGATCAGATTAACTAGATACTGGAAGATGGTCCCGTTAGAAGCCTCAACAACCGGCGAGCTTGCATGCGAAGATGTATGAATGTGGATGAGGCGAGAGTTGTACGTCAGGACAGAAGAGTATAACGTTCTATCCTCTCTGCCTACCCTCACAAAGAATCGGCGTGATGGTAAGTAAGTAAGTAAAAAAATTGAGCGGATGCGCCTTTTCTTTATAAATATATAACTCATTTTAATATTTTCTAATATCATTTATAATATACTTAGTTTATTTTTAATCTTTTCAATAGGTTGAAGTATCAAACTAAAAGTATCACTGATAATTTTAGTTGTGATTAAATCAAAGATTTCGAACTAAATTATATTAAAAAATAAAACTCATTCATTGTTTACTGTATTAATTTCTGTCCATACCTACTGTCTATATATTTTATATTATATATATATATTATATATATCTATATATAGATGTATATATATTAGGGTGTCCCAAAAAAATTAAAGTGATATTTTTTTTAATGCATACCCTCTTATTTTGTTTGAATGGTCTCAAAACATTTTAAAATAAAGTTTTGCGTACTTAGGATCACGACAACCCGTGCCGACTTGCAGCGAAACGTGTCTGTGCTTGCACGGTAAGACGCGACGGAAATCATGCATTGCTTGCTTCTTATTACTTGGTTATTTTATTAGTAAACGCATTACTTTTGAGTATTCAACATGTCATTGGAGTTACGAAGTTCTCAAAAGGAGATATTTTTAATAGGAGACGTAAAACATCAAATCACCGGTTTGAAACTTAACTCCCTCTAATGGACAAGTACTGGGAGTTTTGTTCTATAATATTCGTGAAGTGAATTTAAGAGTCAATGAAAGTGCAAATCTTACAATTCGTGAGTGTATTATTTACTGGGAAAAGGCACGTATATCGACTAAATCATTACACAACTGTGTTAAGAAACTAACTGTGAAGATTTGCAAAAAAATGCGAAAAAAACACAAGAAGTGTTTGAACAACGACAAGAGTTTCTTTCCAACTTAGACAAGTTAAGTGTGAGAGATTCTGTATTTATAATTGAAGTTACTATTGAGGCACTACGGCATAACACGGATGACTTTTCTATAAGCAAGTCCTCAGTCCATAGAATTCGTACAGAAATGCGAAGAGAGCGGGCTGAAGCTATAAAAGTTAATTTTCAAAACAATATCCCGGATACGGTAACTGTCCACTGGGATGGCAAACTATTGCCGGCTCTAGATTCACGTAAATCTAAAGAAGAACGCCTATAGTTATTTCATATGACGATGACGAACAACTTAACGCTGTGCCAAAATTGGACAGCTCATCAGGAAGCGAACAGGCACAGGCAGTTTGGAATGCCATTATCAACTGGAATCTTGAGAACAGAATGCAGATTCTCTGTTGTGATACTACTGCTTCAAATACAGACCGTATTAATGGTGCGTGTGTGCTTCTCGAACAAAAACTGGATAGAAAAATGCTTATTTTTGCTTGCCGTCATCACGTCTATGAACTAGTATTAAAAAGTGTGTTTGAAGCGAAAATCAGCCAAGTAACTACAAGCCCAGACATTCCGTTGTTTAAAAAGTTCCGAGAAAACTGGAAAAATGTCGATGCCGAAAAAATAAAAATCTGTACAACAAAGCTATCTTGTTTAAATGTTTCAGAAATTGATAAACTGCTAGAATTCTACCGATTTGAATTGAGATACAGAGAAGAAATTTAAGATTCGGCCTCCAGGTGCTATGCACCAAGCTCGGTAGATGGCGAGAGCCATTTATTCTCTAAAAATATCATTACTAAGCTCCCAATTCAGAATTTCAAATAAGGATAAGGCAGCTCTGTTGGATGTCTGTCTATTTATCGTGACATCCTACGTCAAATTCTGGCTCCAATGCATTTTAGCAGTAAAAGCACCTTATCAGGACTTATGCTTTTTGAAGTCCATGAAAGCTTGCGAAACAATAGATAAAAGTATTTCCAAAGCAGCTTTACAGAAGTTTTGCCAGCATTTATGGTATTTGACAGATTAAGTGTCTGTTTTGTCTTTATTTGACGATGATGTCGATCAAGAAGCTAAGTAAAAATGGTTGCTAACTTAGCTAAAGAAAACCCATCAGCCCACCATAAACGTTACATTGCATGCAAAGAAGAACTTTGTGGCCCACTTTTTGGTATGTCTTATATGTAAATTATGCTTCGATTTTCTTATATAGTTTACCATACGATTGATAACCGTGCCTTCTGATTTAATTTCAGAGAAAAACATTGATGACTTCGTCTCTGTCAAAAGCAAGTTCCTATTTAATTGACTCAATATTGATGACAGCTTTCTGAAGAAGAGCCCTTCTTTATGGTCAAATAATGATTCGTTCCAACAAGCTAAAAGGAAGCTATTTACACTGAGAGCAGTTAATGATACGGCAGAAAGGGCGATTAAATTAATGCAAGACTTTCATGGTTTACTCATTGTTGAAGAGGAGCAAAAGCAATTTTTATTACGTTGCGTACAAGAACACAGAAACGTATATCCTGATTGTAAAAAGCAAACTTTAAAAAGGAAATTTAATGATTAATGTGTTTTTTACTATAAATACATAATAAATATTATAAATGTGTTTTATTTACTGAATATAAAAAATGAACTCTACAATGTCCCTATACCTCCATACTAACTTTTCAACTTAAACTTTGACGTCAAGTCGGCACTGGTTATCGTTATCCGATCTCAATTATATTTAATATTTAAGTTTTTGGAGTCAAATGAAAAAAAAATAGAGGGTATGCGTTTTGAAATTCGAAAAAAAAAAATTCACTCTTATTGCCTGGGACACCCTAATATATATATATTTATTAACGCCCTACAGGGCTTTTACAAACAAATAGGTAAAGTGTACATTGTACAGAAAAAAATAATAACATATAAAAAAATAATGACATAATAAAGTGGAAATCAAATACATACTTCAAATACAAATACAACAATATAAAGAGAAATATATATATATATATATATATATATAAAGTAACCCGTATTTCCCTATCCGTCAAGTTTTCTTCACAACCAGGTACTATCATCCCCTGGTGGTTATGGTGGTGGATAGCCCTTGGTGTCCCATTGAAAATGTGCGAGTTTGGTGGGGGTGGCTGAGCGTGGGTGGGAATGGGGGACGAAAATGTGCATTCTAGCACATTGTTTTGTTATGGGAAGGCTGCAAATACTTGGCGAAGTGTGCCGGTGAGTCAAGAATGTTTCAGAATGTCCAGTAAACCTCTAGAAAGTTCTGGATGGGGAGTGTTCTAGAAGATTCCCGAAAATTCTATAAGGCTCCAAACTAAGAGGTGAGTCGAGAAGGTTCTAGAACATTTGATAAAGGTCTATAAAATTCTGGTGGCGGAGTGTGTCTATTCTATAACGTTCCAGACGGTTCGATAAAGTTCAATAATGTTCTGGATGGAGAACGTTCTAGAAGATTCACGAAAGTACTATAACGTTCCAAATAGTATGGCAGAGTGTGTTTGTGAGTCTAGAAAGTTCCAGAATGTTCGATAAAACTCTAGAAAGTTCTGGAAGAAGAACGTTCTAGAAGATTATTAAAAGTTCTATAAGGTTCCTAAGTGAGTAGCGGAGTATGTCGGTGTGTCCAGAAGGTTCCACAACGTTCATGAACGTTTTCGAAAGCTTTACAAGTTTCTGGAAGCAGAAAGTTTAAGAACATTCTATAAGGTTCCAAACTGAATGGTGGAGTGTGCCGGTGAGTGTAGATGATTCTAGAATGTTCAATAATGCTTTAGATAATTCTGGAAGGATTCCTGAAAGTTCTATAACTTGATTGGCTTTATAACAAATTGAGTGGCGAGGTGTGTCAGTGAGTCTAGAACAGAAAATTCGTGATGTTTCTCGAATGATTTTAGAAGGTTCTGGAAAAAAAACGTTCGAGAAGGTTCTATAAGGTTCCATACTGACTGGCGGAGTGTGTCGGTGGGTCTAGAAGATTTCAGAACGTTTGATAAAGCTGCCGAAAGTTCTGGAAGGAGAACATTCTAGAATATTTCCAAAAAATCTATAAGGTTCTAAATTGAGTGCGGAGTGTGTCAGCGAGACTAGAAGATTCCAGAACGTTCGATAAAGCTCTAGAAAGTTCTGGAAGGAGAACGTTCTATAAGGTTCCAGACAAAGTGACGAAGTGTATCTGTGACTCTATAATGTTCCAGAACATTTGATAAAGTTCTAGAATGTTCTGAAAGGAGAACGTTGTAGAAGATCATTATTCTTCTAAAGAATGTTCTCTTACGTTCCAAACAGTGTGGCGGAGAGTGACTGTGAGTCTAGAAGGTTCCAGAACGTTCATGAAGGTTCTCGAATGCTTTAGAAGATTCTAGAAAGACACAGTTCAAGAAGGTTCTAAAACGTTCGGTAAAGCTCTAAAAATTTCTGGAAGGAGAACGTTCTAGAAGATTCCTAAAAGTTTTATTAGGTTCCAAACTGAGTAGCGGAGTATGTTGATGAGCCTAGAAGGTTCCAGAACGTTCATTGAGGTTCTCGAATGCTTTAGAAGGTTCTGAAAGGAGAAAGTTTAAAAAGATTTTATAAGGTTCCACATCGAGTGGCTGAGTTCATCGGTGAATCTAGAAGTTTACATAAGATTAAGAAAAGGTTACACAATGCTCTAGAATGTTCTGGATGGAGAAAGATTCAGAAATTTCTATAAGGTTCCAAATTGAGTTGCAGAATGTGTCAGCGAGTTTTAAAGGTTACGGAAGGTTCTAGAGGATTCGAGAATGCTTTAAAAGTTCTGGAAGGAGAAGTTCTACAAGCTATCAGAAAGAACTATAAGGTTCCAAACTGAGTGGGGGAGTGCGTCGGTGGGTCTAGGGTTCCAGAAAGAATTATAATGCTTTAGAAGGTTCTGGAAAGGGAAAGTTCTAGAAGATTACGGGAAGTTCTATAAGATTTCGGAATGCTCTAGAAAGTTTTGGAAAGTTCTCTCTAGAGTGTTATGATTGTGCGCTAAAATATCTGTTGATATTTTGGCAAAGCGATGACGGTCCAGCAAGGCAATCCAATCACGAGAGGTGTTGTAATATATTATATATAGTATAACTCTAAGTAAAAATATATTTCCCTCTTATTTGCACTACCATTGGCTCCAAAGAAAAAGACAGATAACAGAAAGAGACGATCATATTGCCTGCCCAACATAACTTGACGTGCGGCAAGATTGGAACTAAAACCCGCCCCGCCCGCACCCGGCGGTAACCCCTCGCCCTGTAATTCAGTACAATTTTGTATTTGCTCGGGAGATGTGACATCTTGATTACCAATGTACACTGAATTATTATTTCCAAAACAACCAAAACAGTCCGGGGTGGTGCAAGAACAATTGCCAATGAAGTATTAAAGTCTTGCGAAGCTGAAAAAGCAAATAATGGACCGATATTACCGTCTGGCAGTTTGACAGATTGAGCGGCCGCCGCGGAGCGCGCTTTTACCCGACCAAATTTATATTGAAGGCTCTGACACTGGTCACTGGACATTCTTTTTTTAATGCAATTTACTTTTCTGTCATGGTTCTAGGGAAAGGGGTTACAATTTAATGAGTATATTAAAAAAATAAGACAGTATGCAGGAGCAATAAATATTGATTTATTTCTAAACATGTATGTGTATATAATTTCAATAAACATTTAATAATTAAGAGAATTAAAATGACAATTAGTTTCAAATACAATCATAATTATTTTAATTTTCCATGTCTGCCCTATTAGGTGAACAGTTGTCTCAGAGCAGACTTAATGAAGTTTAATTGTAGAAATAACACTCCAGACTGATATTATTTAAAAAGTTTTGTATGGTTTATTTTTATTAACAAAAATATAGTTAGGTACTGCGCGTCAACTTTTCCATAAACGTGTAAAATATTTTTAAAAACATTGTGGATATGACATATGACAACACTGCGTGGTCGTTATTGATTTTCAGTTTGACAGCTGAAGAATCGAACTGCTGGAAGATTCGCAGTCATGTTTACACTACACTGACTCGTGTGTATTAGATATTTTAAAAATGCTTTAAAGGTGTACAGTTTTCCTTAAATTCTCAATTGAGTAATCTATTGAAAAAGCCACACACATAAAAATGTCCGAAGTTCGTCAGCGGCGGATTGATGGAGAAAATGAAGAAAAAGTGGAAACTGCTGGAGAATCTGATCACGTAATATTAAAGCAGCTGGGTTTATTAGTGTTGTTTACGTGCTGATATTATTTTATAGATATTTCACGTTTATGGAGTTATAAAATTGCTATTTGACTTTCATATTTTTAGATTGATTCTGAGGAAGAAAAGTCGCCAGAAGATAAATATGTCGATGAAATGAACAAAAATGCTACCCAAGCAACTGATAAAGCTCCGGAAGTCTTTGATGCCGCTTTATCCGGACTCTCGGCTAGGTAAGTGTCTAGAAAATTTTAATTTATGACTACTTGTTTATTTACATTTGTTCCCAATAATTACCATAATGTCTTTGTTATTTTGTTGCTAACACGACATAGTAGAAACTGAAATGAGTTTGACATGTTTTATTTTTCTATTATACATTAAAAGTTATTTTTTAAACAAGAAGTACTTACCAAAAGTTAGTAATGAATCATTTAGCAAGTACTTAAAGAAATAACAACACCTTCTGAAATAAATATAGAATATGATTTAGCATATTTAATTCCTAGCAGCAGTCTTAATTGTAGTTATAATAATTACGTATATATGTAATAGGTAACTTAAAATAATATTTTTATTTTTTATGTTGGTATTTCTTCCATCACTATTCATTATATTACACTCTAATTAGTTATTTAGCTATTTTTCCGTTGTTAAAAAATGATATACCTACTGTGAAAAAAATCCATATGCACCCGTATTGAAAAGGATATTAGGCTAGTTAAATATGTTCCAAAATTTCATAAATAAAAATAATCGAGAACAAGGCCCCGGGCTCTATACAAGCGGTGCGCGCTAGATGGCAGAGTGGCAGATATAGACAAGAGCACCTCTCCTATCTATCAAGCGATGCCGCTCACGTTTTTGTTTGCTTGAGTACAATAGAAGTGGGAAGAGTAGGCTACGACAACCAAGGGCGGCAGGATGGCACCGCTTGCTGCTTGCTGTTTGTCGCTCACCACTCCTCCTGGACATCATTTTTGCTCACCGCTCAGGATGCGTCAGTTGTTGTTCATTTATTTATTTACTGGGAATCTAACAGTACAAATAAAAAATCAGCTTATACATGAATATTAAATAGTACAGAGACCATCAAACAAGTTTTTACAGAATTAACAAGTCATGTATTAATATTTAACAACAATAACTTAACAGTATACAATATAAATGAAAGGCTTAAGTTAAGAACAAACCAAGTGAGTCATCATCAAAGAATAATTGCTTACTCCATTGATTAGAGTGAGCAATTGCTCCTCAGCCACACTCGAACTCTCAACCAATAAAACATGGCAGACGTCATGCACGTAATGAGGGACCGCCGAAGATTGACCGGGAATTAGTTTAGTAGCTTTTGTTTGCACAAATTGATAGTTGGGTCAGTCCAAGTTTCAGTGAAAAGTAACACGAATAAACCAATCGTAATTATAATAAAAAAATTACTATTCCAACACCAGACATCAACATCAATTTATCACGTCAAATATTTAAATGATATGCTAATTTTGCTGAAAAATATTTTTCTCACTTCAAATTTGCATAAAGAAAGAAAAGATATACATATTTTTTAATAAGCTTACTTGTGACTTTAAATTTTCTAAACAAGGATGTAATGGTTTAAAAAAAAAACAGTTACCGATGAAAAAAATGTTTCCTAATACACATTATTGTGACCTCGAACGGTTTTAAAAGTGAATAGTTATAATGATGTATATTTACATAATCTCATTCAAATTATATTGATTAATTTTCCGGAGCTGTTTTGTACATCAACATTTTTCCTACTACTTACTTAAATTTCTCTGGGGATTTCAAGTCTATTACTTAAATTGAATTGTTTGAAAGGTCTGCGGAAAAGGATGTTAATCAATTTGTTGTGATTCTTTTATATACACTCTGTTAACAGCATTAAAAAGGCAATATCTCAATGAACACAATATTTTTTATTACCTATACCAGCTGCAATAAGTATTTATTTATTTATTAAAAAAAAGTTTTTATACTATAAAGAAGTTACGGGCGTTACACGAAGTTACGGCGGACGGACAGTCATCAAAATTATTATAATTGGGATTATGCACATTGTTGGTACTGTGTTGTATTTTGGATAAAATCACGAATACATCATGAATATACGACAAGACAAATAACGAATAAAAAACCAGAAATAAAAAAAACAAATAATTGTTATGGAGACAGAACCAAACAGTGCGTAATTCCAAAATTATTCAACAAGCTACCGGATAAAATAAAAAATGTAACGGGACAAAAAAATATAAAAAAGACATTAAAGAAATACTACAGTGAATTGTGAAGTGGATAGGAAAAGCAAAATTAGTTTATATGCAAAATATAGTAGCTTATAATATAATATATCATAAAGTAAATACAATTAAGTAAGAAATGTACATAGACTTATTATAATTAAATCCTTGCGTTTAAACTGTAATTACGGTTTTGCAAGAGGTAATTTAAAATAAATAATTTAAAAAAAAAAAAAAAGGTTTTCTAAATCAATTAACTTACCCTTTTCAAAATTATTTAAATTCTTTTTTTTAAATGAAATTTCAAAAGAAAATATAATTATTTTACAAGGTTTTTATTATTTTATTTGAGTTGTATTTAAACGAATGACTTTTTATAATCAATATAAGTTACTGTAATGATAGTTTAACTTTTTGCAGAAAATATTTAAAAAAAAATGCAAACTTTGATTAGGTCATGGTTGCTTGAACATTTTCGACTCATTATCATTAAAGTTTTTGCTACTAGTTTTGAAGAATCCTGTATATAGTATTTTTATACAATTAATTTTGACTATATAATTAATTTCTTTGTTTGTTTTATATTGCTCAAAGTTGTGAAGATTTTGTTTTATGCTTGCTTATAAGGACTAACGTAATATCATCCTGTGGTAGAAAAATATTTTTGCTTCTCTTATTATATGTAGTGGGTTTGACTAGTGGAATAGAAGCTGAGCTGAATGCAATTTCTTTAAGTCACGTTTGTGTTACTTGTCGGTCGAATATTATAAGTAAATATATTGCAACCTGTGGGAAGAAAAGTAGCCCTTTGTCCAACTGTAAAAGTCTCCAGGTACGATCTCCAACTGGTGTCGAGCCTCCTCGATCGAGATGTCTTTATGTCTCGAAGGAATAATTTTATTCAGTACATTCAGAATTATTATTGTATTTTATGTCCAAATAAATTACTAAAGTTTCACAAAATTAAATCTAATTTGAAAAATGTTTATATTTTCTATTTTTATTTTTTATATTTTCTACAAAAAGTTGATCAAGCAGTTGAAGTATCGGACATTTATTTTGATATTTTTAGGTGGAGAAATTGGGTCATCCGAGGTATTTTCACCTGGTTGATGATTGGAGGTTTCTGCCTCTTAATTTATGGGGGTCCCTTGGCCCTTATGATTGTGGTAAGTCATGTACATTACGTTAAATTTAATTAATTTACATATTAATATATGCACATGCATTATATATATATTAATATATGTACATATAGTACATACAACATAAGTTTTTCAAATACGCTTGTTCACCAATTTTGTGCATTTGTGCAGTTTTGTACATTCTTAAAAGGTCATCATTAAGAGTAGAGTGGTAATTTACACTTGCACGTACTGTCCCATGTTACTCCGATCTTCAGATTCTAATGCATATTTTTAATAATTTGTTATATTGGGAATATGTACATTAGTGATGGTATTTTGATCGGTGATACACTAACCGTTATTTGAGATGATATGTATCTGATTGTCTCGATGATTGGTAACTGAGTTTTCAAAATTCAATGGGCAACTGTCGGTACCAGACAACAATTATATCTCATTTACCAATTA
>JADDOH010013296.1:0-51838 GCA_016648135.1 Agrypnia vestita | reverse complement strand
GCACCTATGAAGTTCGAGCCGTTGTCAGAATACAGACAAGATACGGGTCCTCGACGTGCTATAAAACGTTTGAATGCAGCTAGGAAGATGTCCGAGGATAAATCTGATGCTAGTTCGATATGAACAGCTTTCGTTGTCAAGCAGACAAAAATACAGATGTAGGCCTTTTGCGACCTTTGTCCACGCTTGCGTTGGAGTGTTATATTTAGCGGACCAGCATAATCTACCCCTGGGTGTGTAAAAGCCTTTGCTTCCTGAATTCGGCAGGCTGGCAAATTAGCCATTTTAGGCGTGGGATGTAGAGGAGAAACGCGAAAGCATTTATTACATTTTCTCACTCTCCATCTAATAACGCTTCTTCCTGAAAGAATCCAAAAGCGTTGACGAAGGATTGATGAAAGTAATCCTGGCCCAGTGTGAAGATGCAATTGGTGATGGTGATCTATTATAAGGGCGACTACGTGGTCATGTTTTTGGAGCAGAGCAGGATGTTTTGCCTCGAAAGGAAGACCTGAATTGGATAATCTTCCTTCAATCCGCAAAATACCATCCTCATCTATGAAAGGACTAAGACGTTTTAACCTTTTAGAATAGCCTTTTCCTCCTTTTAGATCCGCCATTACCTTAGCAAAATGAACATTTTGAACGGCACGAATAGCCGTGTTTTCAGCAGCAAGTAAGTCAGCGACTCCAATTGCTGGGGAACGAGGTAATCTTTTCATAAAACGGAGGCAGTATACGATGATGCGCAGAAGTTTATCCCAACGAGAGATATTTTGAGCTACTTCGTAAAAACTACAAGGTACAATCTTAGCGGTAATCAAAGTTGTGGATTTAAATTCCGGGAGTACCTCATATTTTGTAGGTAAGAATGGTTGGATAGGCCAACTTGAAATGACAGAACGTAGCCATACAGGCCCGTTCCACCACAAGTCATGGGTTACCAATTGAGATGGTAACATGCCCCTAGATAGACAATCACTAGGATTCTCAATGCCTGCGATATGATAGAAATCTTGGGGTTGTACATTTTCCTGGCATTGAGCTACGCGGTTGCTCACAAATACGGACCATCTATCTATGCGGGGAAGAGTGGATCCATGACAAGGCAATTGTAGCGTCCGAGAATGCATATGTTCCTGCGATGGTGATGCGTGAACTATAAATATCCCGAACAGTCTTTATTAACTTCGACATCAAAAGGGCAGCGCATAACTCCAAACGAGCGAGTGAAATTATCTTTGTTGGTGAAACCTTAGACTTGGAACACAATAACCTGACTGATACGTTCTCGGTTAAATCTGTGGAGTGCAAATAAATGACACAACCATAACCTTTCATACTCGCATCGCAGAAGGCGACGATGCAAACTGTACTGTCCTTTAGAACACCAATATGGCGCGGAATTCTCAAAGTCGAGAGCAAGTGAAATTCACTCGTAAGTGCAGTGAAGCGTTGAATGATGCTCTCAGGAGGTACATCATCCCAACCAATCTCGCACAACCAGAGCTCCTTAATGAGCAATTTGGCATACAGGATTACTGGGGCCACGATGCCTAGAACATCAAACAAACGAGCCACTAATGAAAGTATGCTTCGTTTTGTACATGTCTCTTGGACCTGCAGAGTTGTTAAGAAGAAATTGTCCTCAGCGGGTTCCCAAGATAAACCGAGAACTTTAGTACTGTTGTTCTCATTTGTGAAATCCACTGAACTTCGATGAGAATGCGGGAGGTCATTGAGTAATGCCAAAGAATTACTCGACCATTTAATTAATTCAAAGGATCCTGATTTGAATAACGAGATTAACTCTCGAGAGGTGCGGATGGCCGATTCGTCGTCAGGCATTGAATGCACCAAGTCATCCATGTAAAGTTTAGACTCGGCGACTGCAGCGGCATCAGGGTACTGAAAGCGCATGTCTGATGCTAGCTGACGAATAGTACGCAAAGCTAAATACGGACTAGGTTTGAGGCCAAATGGAAGGCGGTTGAATTGAAATACTCTGATCGTCTCGTTGCTATAGTCGCTAAAACGAAATAATATCTTTAAATATTTACGATCATTTTGAAATGTAACAATTTGTAAATACATCTGCTTTATGTCCGCGGTCATAGCTACAGGGAATAACCGGAACTCAAGTAAAAGAGAGAAAAGGTTTGCTTGTAAGTTAGGCCCAGCATATAATACATCATTCAATGATTTCCCAGTATGGGATTTTGAACTTGCGTCGAGTACAATTCGCGGCATTGGCTTATCTGGGCGTGTGACGGCATGATGCGGTATGTAATAACCCTGGTTTGAGACATCGATTGCGGTAATCTCAGTTAAATACTCCTTTTCAATGTATTCGTTTACTACGTTATTATAATTTTCACGAAGTTTTGGTTCTTGTTTGAATTTCTTCTCTAGAGCGATAAGTCGGCGATACGCAGTATTTCGTGAATTACCTAATTCCTTTGAATCTCCACGAAAAGGTAATGCGACAGAGTAACGTCCAGCCTCATCTCTATTTACAGATGCGCTGTATAACCTTTCGCAGGTCGTCTCCTCGGGGCTCAGGAACTGCCTAGTTGGAATCTCTTCTAGATGCCAAAAACTTTGCAGAGAAGTCTGTAATTCACCATCATTTAGAGATAGAAGAGTTAAAGTAGAATCTTCCTTTTTGGGATTTTCCATAGACATCTCGCCCATTATGATGTAGCCTAAAGTCGTTTCTAACAACGGCGGAGCGGGAGAGGGTGCGTTTATTCGACCACCTAATATAAGATACGGGAATAATTCTGCACCTAAAACTAAATCGATCGGCTTCGGTATATTCCAATCCGTGTCAGCGAGTTGAACATTTTTTAAATAAGCCAGATTTGCCGTGTCAATGTATTGCACAGGTAGGTTATTGGTGATTTTGTCAACAACCAAAGCCTGGATATTATAAGTCTGTGAATTTACTCGTGATTGTATGATGAAATTAGTGTATCCTATTATTGGACGCGAGCTATTGCCTACACCCTTGAGGACCGCATTGTAAAGCGGCGAGATTTTTAAATTTAACTCATCACAGCACGCTACTGTGAGCAAATGATTTTGCGATGCACTATCAATTAGACATCGTATTAACCGTTTTTCATTTTGATTTTTGTAAGCTAATACTTTGGCCGTCGACAATAAAATATTAGCACTAGGCGAATAAGATTTTGACTGGTTTCGCGCGGTAACCAGTGATATAGATGCTACTGGATGCGCATCATCTCGATTATTATCTTCAAAATGAAGAAG
This sequence comes from Agrypnia vestita, assembly GCA_016648135.1. NCBI lineage: Eukaryota > Metazoa > Arthropoda > Insecta > Trichoptera > Phryganeidae > Agrypnia > Agrypnia vestita. The sequence goes on along the minus strand of JADDOH010013296.1, from coordinate 48,562 downwards.
CGTATTATGACGTTTATTGCATTTTTTGCAATTACGCGTTGATTTGCAATTTTTTATAATGTGCGAGTAACTTAGACAGTTAATACAACCATTTTTGGTCTTTATGAAATTAAAGCGTTCGTTGATCGGCATGCCTTTGTACTTTGGACATTCGTACAAATGTTTATGATCTTCTCTCAACATAATAAGCAATTATTTCCAGTACTTTTAGTCAAGAAAGATTTGTAAGTCTTATTTTTATTTAAATTATTTTGACCATATCGAACAGAAGCGGTGTTGCTAGTAGTTGTACGTTCTAAAATTTTCACCTGACTCCGTAAAAATTCTACCAGATCTTGGTAAGCGGGAATTTCCTTTTCACGTTGCGTCATCTCGAACATTTGTGAAGTTTGGCTATCCAATTTCGATAACGCGGAATACAAAAGAATGAAGTCTGTTAGATCTTCGATTCCCAGCTGTTTCAAAGCGGAAACGGACGCAGAGTATTTCTCAATAAACGCGTTTAAGCCACCAGCGGTGTTGACATATTTTATTTCGAAAATATTTTTTAAGTAATAACAACCCAACGCCCTTCTATCCTGATATTTTTGTACGAGGCTATTCCATAAAGAATTGTAATTTTCTCCCGTAGGAAGTACCCCTGATGTCAAATAAAGAGCGCCGTGCGATAATTTTGAAATTAAATATTGCATTTTCTGTGATTGGGTTAATAGTTTATTTTGATGAATGTTGGCCTTAAACGTTTCATAAAAAATGGGCCAGTTCTCCTGGTTGCCATCAAATGACGGAATTTGAATAGCCGGCAACTTCATTGGACTATCCAATACAGGAGCCTCTTGCAACTTTGTTTCCGAAAGTTGGGATTTTTTAAATTTGATATGAGAGATGATCCCATCAAATGCAATAAGTTTTTGATAATCCGGTACAAAGTCAGGATTCAATTCTAAATTCAATATATTTATTTCATCTGAAACGGCGGTGAACTGCGTTTTTGTTTCATCAATCGTTTGTATATCTGCCAAGAATGACTCTGTCGTCCTTGTATTCTCAGACGAAATCCGTTTTGATTTTTCGTACATCATGTTTACGTGAGCGAAAACAGCGTCCCGTTTTGCTTCTAAAGATTTCAATCTATTTATCTGCGACATTTTGAATATTTTTTATCGGGAGGTACTTCAGTGATCTAACAATAAGTTCGTATTTATTCTAAAATACTCACTTGTGAAATGTTATTTGTTATGTTATGTTATGTTAAAATTGTTATTTAATATGTTTGAATACCGAATTTATTTAATATTTTATTCGAAATAAACAATTCTATAACTTTGTTACAAGTGAAAAGTATCCGTGCGTGAATAACACTGTCAAGTAAAAGTAGCTGAAAAAATATTAAACGATATTTATATCGACAAATATCACGCTGCGTAATTATTTCACTGAACAAATATTATGAAAATTGCGATAATGGAGTTGCTCAATACGATATAGTCGGATGTATGAATATATTAATTCGTTCGTTCGACCTTTGTATATGGATCGATCTCCGGTCGAAGGTACCAAAATTATATGGTGAGGCGGTTAGGTTATGGTTTAAATGGTGCGCTTTGAGCGTCCAACTATACGGAAACTTCCAAGGGGCAAGCAAGATGTCCAATACGTAGCGAAAGGCCCGTAACTGAGAAAACATGCAAGACACTTACCTCCTGGTTATCTTCGATTTATTGAACTGCGACCTGATGAAATGCGATTGAGTGGACTGTAGATGCGGGTGGCCGTCTTCACCAATAATGTAAACAAATCCACTGCGAAGAACGGATTTGAAAAGGCGGTTTTAAGATCGAACGACAAATTGAGGTTATTGCGGAACGTGCGTAAAAAATGTCACACGGCGGCGATGGCGAACGAGTATGTACTCACAGCGGCGGTCCAATATGTACTACTGCCGCCCCTGCTGGGTCTCGCGTCATTGGCGGAGACAGGTAACGCGGCTTGCCTAATTTCTCAATGAAAGGCGTTCGCTATACATTCCAAATATAGATATGGCCCGACCATATGCGTCATATAATAATAGAGGAGGAATATTATATCTTAATAGAGGAGGAAAGGAGGAACATTATATATTTGTCAGTTATTATTGCATAAAATAATAATTGACATCGATGTTTACAATTCGCACATTCATTTTATTACAAAAAAATAATTGTAACGCCCGTGCCGTGCTGAAGCGAACATTTCACATTTTTTTAAAAAAAAGATGCTAATTTAAAAATTAGTTTTTTTACATATAAACCTTAAAATGCACATTTAATAATAAACTCATACACAAATAATAAAATCCTTTCAAAAAATGTTTATATTTATACATAAATTAATTTCAATATACTAGAACAGTTAATATAAATATTAATACATACGTATATTTAATTCGAAACCCAGTTCCTGGGTGTCTGTCAACATTTCCTGGAAGATATTGTTTTGATGAAACACGCAATGGTGGACCAGAAGGAGATCCTAAAATAATAAAGGCTGTATTATTTTCCATACTAAATTACATAACGCTTATTTCAAAACGAAACAAAAATAAAATATTAAGCTAAGCTTGGAAAACAGACTGTATGATTATAATATACCTTACCTCATATTTTTATCTGCTAAATAAAATATTTGAAATAAAAATATTCGCCAGGTTATTTATTTTAAATTTATGGATAAATTGTTTTCTTTTTCAAATACAAGTTAATGGAATGAATTTGTTATTATATGTTCTCTTAGAATATAACTAACTATAACTTGTAAAAATGACGTACTTTTATTATATTGTCACGTATCGTGGCGAGCGAGGAGTGAATGAAAACACTAGAAGTTAATTAGCTATTTATTAATTAATTATTAATTATCTATTCAGTGTAAAAAGTCACTTAAAATGACGGAACTTTTACATGTCGGTTCCTAAGGAATAAGTAAAAGAAAAAAGTTACGGACGTTACACGAAGTAACGACGGATGGATGGACGAAAGGACAACTAAATTATTATAATTTGGATACGTACGCTACATTGCAGACAATGTTTTAAGATGTCAAAATATGAACAAAATTTGATTTTTGTTTTGTTTTGATTTTATCTTAAAAATTTTGAGATATTATCTTTAAAAGTCTGAAAAAGGGATGTTCGAGAAAAACGCAAAAAAAAAGATGTAATTCGTTTAAAAATTCACCAACACACTAGCTTACAATTGCTGTAACTCAGCCAATTTTTTGAATTTTTGAAAGATTTATGAATTTTATTATTCTTAGAACATCGATCTAAAATTCAAAAATTTTGTACGCTTTTGTGGAAAATTTAAAAAATATATATATATTTTTCTATTTATTTTCTTTACATTTTATAATATCTAGTTCCACAAAACGTCTAAAAAGACGTTTGTCTGTAGGTTCATTTTTACAATTGAAAGTTACACTATTACAAAATATTATTCACTTTATAAACATAAGAGACAAAAAACGAAAACAGTTAAGTACAAAAAACAACAAAAAAGAAATTTTCAGTACAAAGTAAAAATTTTAAGAAATTTTAGATAAGAGCAATAAATAAAGTAAATAGCAAATTAAAAAAATATAAAGCAAAAATTAAGGAAAGAGAAAGAGAAATATATATAAATATATACATCATTAGTTATAAATTGTCATTATCATAATAAAACACTTCACATCATTTCAATATTAATATAGTTCATATGTCGTTTTCTACTAACCACTTTTTAAGTTCTGACACTGATTTTGGAGTTTTTAGGCCTGAGGGAAAGGTACTTTATATTTTGTTCAGGAACATTGGAACTCGATATTCAAGTGTCCTCAGTCCATATTTGTTTGTTATTCTTGGTATTGTTAATATTTGATTTGTAGCGCATCTTGTGTTTCTGCCGCGATCAACTACTACCTTTTTGTAAATTTCATTTTCGTGATTTTTTTTTTATCAGCAAAAATAGAAATAGTCCAAGATTTGGCTAAATATTACTACAAATTTTTAAAGAAAAAACATATCAAAATAGATTATGTAACTTTCAGGTCTAAAAGATCATTTCTAAATTTGAAAACGCCAAAATGTAAAACAAGCGCATCCCAGAACCATTATTATTTTGTAAGAATTAAAACTTTCAATTCATTACCCGAAAAATTAAAAAAAAAATTCATCACCTTCCGTCATTTAAAAATAAACTTAAAGTCAGTTGAAATTCCCATGAAATTCCCTTGAAATTCATTACTCCTCCCATAAGCACGAGTGTCCACTTTTTATGGCGAGTAAAACGTTTTTATTGTATGAATATATCATTGAATTCATGAAAGTATATCCAAAAAATGTTTTTTTTTTTTAATTTTCAAAGGGTTGTTACTCTTTAACGCATTGAACTTCATAAAAAAATAGTCTACAAAAGAAAAATAAATGTTTTTTTTAATGTGATGGTGTGGCCGAGCCTTGACCCAAAGAAGCGGAAGTTTGAGTAAGCTTTTGTACAACATTAATTCGTTATTTCATACCTTTGGGGGAAGGGTGTAACGCAAGGGCGCGCTTCAAGACTGATTGGGTGCGTGCCCTCGCTAAACAAAACTCGAGGCACTTCGCTCCCCGCCTCGAACCGTATTCTCACCGTCAAAGGGATTCCGACACCGTAAATATTATAAACTGCGAATCTCCCTTCCAACAGGGCTAAGTGCCTAATGCGTAGGTCGTAGAACGTGCGCTTATAACAATCTTACCGTGTTTCGAGTTAAGAATATGACTGTTAACTCATATTAAGAACACGTGATAAAGACGAGATGGCTTAAAATAAACGTTTATTTTTAAATATTAAAATGTAGGCAATCTTTTATCATACAATTTATAATTAAAAGCCTAAGCCATGCAAATTTACCAAAAAAGCATAACCGGAAAATCCGTTAAACTCTGAATGGAATACCGGTTTATCGATGATTTATCGGTATTTATGAAAGTGCCAAAAAGTGCCTTACATCATGATATAGAACAAAAAATTGATATTTGAATTGTATTATCTACTATGACTGCTTTGACTACTCATCATATTATGCAAAACGTTATGAAAAAAAATTAACTACTTTCAAATGCTATAAATTAAAACAAAAGTTGATGCGTACATACGTTTTTTTAATAATCTATTTGATATATAAATATCTACGTAACGGGCATGAGAAATCATTATATATTGTTACGAATCAGTACAAATTATTGACATCTTTTAAAATAATACACAACACAGTAAAACAATAAAATAAGGTGATTACTGTTTACTTACCTCACAGATCGTAATATTATTATTTTAATAATTTATGAAATTGCAGGGACGAAGAAACAATGTATAGTGCACATCACTGAACTAAGGACATTAAAAATAATTTGTCAGAAGATAGAAGAGCCGCCAAGTGATGAATATTAATTAATAAAGCACAGTAAGCTTTACCGGTTATTTTTCTAATGGATAGTCTCGGATCCCCAACCCACTTGCGCGCATTGCATTACGCTGGAAAAAATTCCACAAATTTATACGATATTGTAACCGTATAACAAAATAGTCAACAATACTACTTTTTGCAAATATCGTCACATCACATCTTAGTTTAAAAATATTTTTACATAAAACATCAAAAAGTGAAAAATAATTTACCCAAATTACGGTACATAAAAATGTATTTACCAGCAAATCGGTTATGGAATTAAGCCATGTTTACCGGGAAATCGTTTTACCCAAAACCGGTATACAAACCATAGGAAATTCAGGGTCACTTCAGGTCAATTCAGGACTTCGGGGGCTTCTAGTATTCAAATTAAAAATTAGAACTCGCGTATAATTTATTTTGCGATCACAAGAATAATTTCGTTTATCGTGTCAAGGACTTTTCTTTTTCATTTAGAATAAACTTTCACTTAAAAAAAAATGGAGCATTACAGAACAAGTTAAATAAAACTTTAATTACGTCCAGGAGAAATTGGTCTTATAACTGTCTTAGGTCTCATTCTATTGTTTTTTGTGTCGTTTAAATAATACGCTTCAGTCTTTGTTAGACAAGGCTTAAGCATCAAACAAACATTGTTTTATTTCTGTATTTGTTTTTCTGTGCGTGATGCTTTGTAATTGATTAGATCTCAAAAGAAAGAGACACATCTCTGAAGAAAGTGTTCCAGAACTCGCCAATCACAAAGATTAAAGAATAAAGAAATGAATCATCTATTTTATAAAGCGCTCTAATAATAAAATTTGAAAATTCTGTTCCAAAATGCATGTAACATTGATACTTGTATTCCAAATAGTTTAGGAAAGTTGTATTTAAATAAGATTTAATTATGAATTTAAAGTAAAATGAATGAGCGAAGAAAATAATATTATATATGAATACCGTAAAATCAATTAAAATTTTTTCAATTCATATTGTAACGGGGCTAAAAAAAATCTCGCACTCATGTCAGTTGTTTGAAATGATCACAACACTACCGACGATTCCAGAACAGCCTAGCGTAATCTACGGGAAGCATCGAGAAACTTCTACAAAAGCCTTGAAGCCACGAGAAACGTTTGGTTTCGATATCAGCATTAGTCAATATAAATATGACCGCACACGGGAGTAACGGTGGTTTTTGTTTTTGGGCGCGCTTGATAACGGCACGGAAGCGAACGTAGCCGCGAGTTGCGAAGGCCAGGTTGGGCAAGCAAGCGGTAATTCGACGGCGAATAGTATGGAAAACTTCTTACTTCGTAGCGAAATAAACCGAAGCAAAATAAGACGTGCGGAAATTGGGTGCAATGTTCTAGTGAAAAGTGAATAAAGTGGTTAGGTGATTATAAAGTGTCTATTTAAGAGTGATAAATTATGAAACAGTTTAATTTAAATAATAGCGTTAAATTAAATAGTGTTAAGTGACGTTGTACGTTTGATTAATTAATTAATCGGTAATTAATAAATTCTGTATTAAATTCCAGCGTTTCATAAATACCTCCCGCAGCCATAACACGTGACAATATTGTCAACTTAATAAATTGAGTATTGAAAATTTACAGGATTGAAATAACAAGAAGTTTTTGAAAAGAAAGAACGATCGAAAAAGTAAAAAATTACGGGACGACAAGAAAGACAAGAACCTGAAGGGCGTATAGATTGAGAAGAGGAATTGACAGATGTGAATACAAATGGAAGGTAGTATCTATCAAAATAAATAATTCTCTAAGCAGCAATATCCGACACTAATGTAACAAAGTCCATCACTAACGAACCAAGATGGCATTGTTTACACGCTGACACAAACATACCTGATAAGATTTTGTGATTGTTTTATTTGTTGTGAAAAGTTTAAGAAAATTAAGTATAATTTCTGCGGTTACAGATCGTGGGTCATTTGGATTAATATAAGCGGTGAGTTAATTCACATTGTAATGTGTTAGTGTTAAAAATAATTTAAAAAATATAATATCACGTTTCAAAATAAATTGATCATTATCACTTTTACACATCGTTATCCTCTAGATTTAATTAATTATTACTTGGAAATATCGCTCCGCTTTATATCGCTTGCTGATCGCGGATGTCAACTTGGGACTCTCAGTTTCGGTATGTTTACTTGCCGCTTCATTAGTAGTTTCGGTTTACACTTTTCTTAATTTTTCTAGGAGCCTATAGGTCTTCTGAAAATCGCTTGATTTATATTTTTCTACTATAACTGTATTTTATTGTTTTACTTTAGCTTCAGCTTTGAGGCTCTACTTCAAATTTTTGAATTGAGGCACTCTAGGACCCCAGACTATGGGAAATATAGTTACTCAACCAACTTTTCGTAAATAAAATCCTTTTATTTGCGTTCTATATTCGGTGACCATATATTAAACAACTTTTACACAAATTCAAGCACAGTTTTGGAGTCTTTAAAAATATAAATTCAATATACTCTCGGTGGGCGTTTCATTTGTTGCAACGTTCGCGATTTTAAACGAGCGTTTGTACATAAACGCGTAGTTCCAAAGAGTTGGTTACCAGGGTAAAGTTTTAACGTGTATTTCAGCGAACACAATCAAGTCAGCAGGCAAACAGAATAGTATGAAGAAGATAAAATATGTATTAATTTAGCCGTAAACAGAATGAAAATGTTTGTTTGTAACGGCATTTGCGGTCGCATAACTTAAATTTCCCCCCAAAATGAAACCGCAATGAAAACAGAAAGCGTTTTGCAAAGGAAGGGAAACTTTTAAATTAGCAATTCTTGTGAACACGAAGCATAAATTGAAGATTTAAAATCCTAGATATACATGTATAATCCCGATGATCAAAGTTGAAATGGCTATAAATTGGGGACCACCTACCTATGAATGTGTACCTTCCTGAGTCCCGGGAAAATTTGGGAGAACTAATTGAGACTTGGTGTGGGGCGTGCTATCCCTAAAAGTAATAAGGGACATTTTCACTGTAAATGAACATTTTATCTCCTTTCGGAATTGGTATTATATCTTACATTCAATGTAGATCTAGTTGTAAAGTAAGTCTAAACTACGTTTGGTAGTAACGAAAGTTATATGAGACTATTATGGATCAGCAGTTTTTATTTGCGGCCGATGAATTGAAAATTTCTCTGCCAAATTAGCACTAGAAACGCAAAATGTACTGGAATTAATTAATTTTGATTGAGATAAATTGTAGCAGTCTCATAGAGACGAAGCTATGAATGTGAGTAACGTGCATGTCTTTTTTTTATATGATGGTCCAGGGCTTACAACCTGTACGAGCTGGCTTAGGTGATCAATGTACACAACGCAACATTCACCAATTTCATCGTAAGATCACCAACACATTATCAAATTTTTGAAAGATGTGTATTTTTATGTTCCGAATTCGAATCTTTCATGTATTTGAAGGGACTATGCTAGAGACACCTAAAGTCTTTTTTTATGAAGTACATAGATTTTAGCAGCTAGTAATGGTGCCTCTTTATTTTGAATGTGTATATATCCTTTTTAATGAACATACACATTTATGATATTTTTCCAATTTTTTTTAACAAACACACATAAATATGCCTGAATATCAATATTTTCAATTTTAGATTCCTTTTATAGACCAGTATTTATTAATTAAACAATATTTTTATTTGTAGGTTCTGAGAACAGAATTACTTTATTTATCCACAGATGGATGATTATTTAATTAGTATAAATTATAGAAGTCTCACAGAGATGAAGCTATGAATTTGAGAAACGAGGAACGTGAAACCCGGTCCATCGTATATGGAAGTCTTTTTTATACAATGGACAGAGGCTTACAACCTGTATGAGCTGGCTTAATTGTTCACACCGCACAATGCAACGTTCACCAATTCCATAATAATCATCCCTCTATAGATAAATTCCGGAATTGTGTTCTCAGAACATAGAAATAAGAATATTGTTATTAAATTTTATCGATGCTGCATGTATCACGACCTCAAAACTAGAACTAGCTAACTCGAATTTTGGCAGTTTTGAGGTAAAGGGTGTTTTTTAAATATGTTTAAAATTTTAAAATGAAATAAAGTACGTGCATATCTTGGTACTGGGCAAGGGATTGGCTTTATTGGATGGATAATATTAAGCCACTAATGCCAATTAGCATATACGAGTAAAGGCACCCAATTTTTTTTTATTACTGGCCTGATTTATTTAAGTCTAAAACTCATTAAAAGAAGTGAAAAACTTCCTTTAAGTGCTGGTTCTGTTCCCATACTTATTCCACTCTCTACTGGGCGTTCATCTCGATTGAATAATCTTTAGATTTATACAGGGTGCCTTATAGCTAGTATCAAAAATATTACAAGTGAATTCCTGCCTTGATAGTGGGCCGAATATGTTTAAGCAACCACGTCCTAAATTTGCATTTTTTTTTTCAATATTTCTGATTTAGTTTTTGCAAAAAGTTGAAATATCATTACGCTTATGTCGATTATGAAAAAATTATTCGCTTCAATACAACTAAAATATAATGATAAATATCTTGTAAAAAGATTATATTTTAAATTTTTGCAAAGTTTTTATCACTTTATTCGAATTGTATTAATGCGAATAAATTTTTCATAAAAGGTACGGTATATAGCATAAAATCATCTATCCAATAAAGCCAATATTTGACCATTAGGCAACATGATTTGCATGTATTTTATTTCATTTTAAAATTCTACAAAAATCGGAAATATATTTTACTTTGAACGCGCGCGCTTCAACAGTTTTTTTTTATTTATAAATTATATGTAGGTACATATATTACAATATTCACAATATTACATTGCTTACTACGAAACCATTTTATTTCTTATGATCTTAAAACAAATGTATATTTTTCGAAACACGACACATAAGTGGATCTGAGACCCGTGGTAAATCAACATAGTGTGAAACTATGTCGGATAAAAAAGGCCGACAATACGCAACTTAAAGACCTTTCATTTTATCCGCATCTGGGTGATCGGTTCACATTTATTTGGTATGAAAAGACCCGGGAATGTTTATATGGGCTTTTAGAAGATCATGTTACCACTGAACGAGGAACTACGTGAACTGTTTTTATTATTTGCTTTCTTTCGGTCTCCTTTATTGAAAGACAACGCTTGACTTGGGGTAAAAACTAATTGTGTCGTCATTAAAAAAATATTGTCTCTAGGCATGCTAAAGCATTCTGAAGAGTAATTAAATGTTAATGAATTGTTTATTTAAATTTTTTCATGTGACCACTTTATATATTTATCTAATCAGTTTAGAAAACAGGCTGACAAAAGAATTTATATTCACTAAAATAAATTTGGTACCTAATTGTGTAGATATAAAAAAATGTATAATGAATATGCCAATATGGAGAAATTAAACTTTATATGGGAAATTATTGTAAATAGGTTAAATGAAATTGGTTATTTATGTTATTTTGATTAACTTTAAATGTGTAAATTAAGTTAATTCTTTTTCCAAGCGTTAGTTTCTTTTTGAAGAGGTTTAGCATTTAAAACTTATGTATTAATTGGACGTAGTCTTCTGTGTATAGTTTTCTGGAATATTCTGCCGTGCTTATGTGACAGCAGAATATCCAATAAAACTTTACACAGAAGATTATGAACGGCCGTTAAAACCGTAATATGCAGAAATCATCTAATCTGAAAAACACGGAGCTGAGAAAATAGCATTTTAAAATTTGAACCAAAAAAACATAAACCAAATACGAAGATATTTAATTGATTATTACATTTTATTTTTCCATAAGGTCATTGTAGAGATGTTTTTTTATTTTTTTTAATGTAATTATAAGAAAAGAACTTTTATTCACAAAAGTATGACGCGTTTTACATGTTAGATTATTTCTACAAAATGTCTAAGTGTACTATGTTCTATGTTCTATGAATTTGATAAAATATGAAGTAAAATGAATTATCTGAGAAGTAAAAAACGTTTAAACTGCTTAGATATTTTGTACAAAATAATTATCGTATAGTAACAGTAAAAGTAAACAATTGCATAATGCTTCGATACCGCACGGATGTTTTAAACCAATATTTTTGTTTACCAAGGATTTGTAAATTTGATGCTGCAGAAACTGTCCAGGTTTTTATTAGTTGTATAGTAAATTTCACGGTAATGGCGGTGATTTGGTTGAAAACTATTAAATTTACAAAAAAACTATCACTTGGGCGTTTTCATCACATTAAGATATCGTTTTGAGTCGTCCAAACCCGTTCATAACTCGTTTTTGATATTTTGTGGGTAAGATTCTTTCTGCATAACTATGTCCAATTATATTTTTTAATAGACAAGAATAAATTAAAATATAATAAAGTTATATTATATAAATGAAAACAATAAAAGTGTACATGATTATTTTTTTTCTTTTGAATTATTAGTGTTCTATTGAATTAGAGAAAAACTAATATCATATTCATAATTACCGACCCAGAATTAGTAAAAAAATTAATAAAAATGGAAACAACCGATAACGATGTCTATTCCTATTTCATATGTTTGTATAATTTTATTTATGTTTCAATTTTTCTGCATAGTTAGTTTTTTGCTTGAGGTAGTAAAAACCAACCAGTTCTTAAATTTTTTTTTGGTTTCAAACTGGTTAGAAACAGCCATCATGCAGCCATCATATTTCGTACTACGAAAATGAGGTAGAGGCGGGAATGTAAGGCTGCAAAGGCGAAAAATAACGGGCTTGCGGCGTAGTAGCCTGGTGTTGACCTTCCCAGGAGGCTACGGGGCAGTACGGAGCTGCCACAGGCTGTGTGCATATTTGATGGCTAAATGGAACGTAAAAGAGTAGCCTTTTATGAGCTAGGAGTTCCTCAAACAACGGAGCCTAAAATGAATGAATAAAGGCCGAATCTGCGCATGCCTAGTAGATGTTTCATAGATCTGCATGGCAGCCCCACAGCGTTAGATTTAATACAAAGCCTGCCTATTGTACCCTTGAACAACAAAATACCTATGTATCATCTAAAATTTACATCTCATTTAGATATTTCATTTCGAAGGTATTTTTGCTTATTTTTTTTATTTATTTGATAGTTCATCGCTCATAATACGATTTTATTACGAAGCAGCTCTATGTAAATTAAAATAAAAAATACAGCTATTTTTTATAGGTATAAATAATAATCATGATATTGGATTATTTATACAGCGCCATTTTTGTGAAAATTTCACCTCAAGGGCGCTTTACACATAAAAAACTCTTACGTACTAAAATCATAGAATCACAAAATGAAAAAGAAAAAGAAAAGAAAAAGAAAAAAGAAAGAAAAACAGTTCAAAACATAAAATAGTAAAAAAAACAACGTTAAAAACAACAATATTAATAAGGTTCTGGGAAAGATGTTGTAAACAAGTGCGTTTTAAGTCTTTTCTTAAATAAAGTCTCTGAATCCGTGTTTCTTATTAGGGAGGGCAAAGAGTTCCACGCTTTGGGGCCCGCCACCGCAAATGCCCGTTCGCTGAACCTAGTTTTCTGGAACTGACCAGCCGGTTCCACAATCCTTCCCACCTCTGAAGTAGACGCTGACCTATCTACTTCTGTTTTAAATAAAAATGTTACATAATTGTGAGGTATAAAAGCAAATGCAGTAATATCCAAAAAATATTGAATGCAGTCATCAAGTATTACTAATTTATTATTTACTCGTAGTAGCGTCTGTTCCCCATGTTAGGGGCGGCTACAAAGAGCGTCTGATCCCCATGTTAGGGGCGGCTGAAAATAAACGCGCCAACCCGCATGGCAAGCGTGGCGCGAAAATGCTAAAAACCTTCCTAAAAATTTCAATTTCAATGCAGTCGAATTTTAAACACAAATTAAAATGTACACAGCGGGCCATGGAAAGGCAGATGCTCGGCGTGAGTCTTAAAGATAAAATCAGAAATAAGACGTTAAACAAAAGTTGCCGATATTATGGACCGTATTGCGAAACTAAAATGGCAGTGGGCTGGACACATGGACGACAGGAGGATATTAGATGGGCACCCAGAATCCTACAGTGGAGGCTCTGGATGAAAAATAGAAGCATCGAAAACCTTCCAAAAGGTGTTCTGACGACATTGCCCAGCAAGCAGGAAAAACCTGGATGCGAAGGGGGAGAAACAGAGATGAGTGGAAGAAAATGGAAGAGGCCTACATCCAGCAGTGGAAGGAAAAACGCTAAGGAAGAAAAAGAGAAGAAGATTATTTACTAAATTCGAGATTTTATAGGAAACATAGCCTATACATTCATAAGAAACATGATTTTGGAAGGGATAGACATATAAAATATAGAAAATAGTACATTTTAAATTAGTAATCATCGGTGATTGCATTCATAACATTTTTGAAAATTTTTGGATATTGCTACCTTTACTTTTATACCCCAAATTGATATATTATTGGGTAATTTTATTGCCATGCAGGACGAGCGTAATCGCGGACGTGAGCGAATGGCTATTATTATAAGTGAAGATATAAGAGGCCTTGGATCGCCCTGTTTGTTGTACGCAACGCAAAGTTTTTTCAACTCTATCCGAACAATGCGGTGATGGAAGCGACGTACTACGAAAAATAGACCATTAAATTTAACGACGTTGGTTTATCATCGGCGAATTTCATCCAATATAAAAGATATTCAGAAGTTTAACAATAATAATTAGGTTAGTTGAAATTTATTTTCGACAATATATATTTTTACTGATAGAATTCTTGTATTCACAAATTTATTGCTATGTGCTCTATCGTGTTTATGACTAGATCGTTCTCCAATACATTTATATTTCCGTTAAAAAAAATATTTATTCTCTAGGACTGTGACTCTCATTTTTGTCCACAATTTTGTATTTAAATAAAATCCTTCTGATACAAGACGCATGAAACAGGTAATTTATTTCAGTTGGACCAGTATATATATTTTTAAGTATTACATGTCAGATTGCTATATTTTCGTGCAATTTATGATATGAGTACCTTATGATGAAGCAATCTTCTGTCTGATACTTTTAATGCTGTCATTAAATATATCGACATTACATGTCATTAAATATATGATCTCTCAGCTCATTTAAAAGTTGCACACTGCCGTTATGGTGTGCCGATTAATTACATCAGTTGTTCATTTCGGGACATGGAAAAACGCATTACCTCGATTACGCAAATAATTGTTTGGTACAAGTAGGCTGTAATTGTGCAGTGAGTTCGGCGAGTTAATCGTGTTTCTTACAATATTAACCCACAATATCATTAAGCTTTTCTGTTGTCATATATTGAGGCTGCGATATTAAAAGAAATACAATTTCTTTACGATTTTGAAAGACCATGGTGGACAGGTCGGATAACGAGCTCATTTGAGATATCTACCTGATATATATTTTGAAAAAAAATTGTTGAAATCAGATAACCTGGAAGTTATTGTATCCACAAATTTTGTTGTATCTATTTAATTTATTTATATGTATTATTTCTATCGAAATGTATCTTATAGCTAAATTAAAGTAAAATTTATTGTGTGGCGTAGAAGAGTCTTATTTTCGATATATTTTTAAAGATTAATTATGTTTAAGTGGATACTAAATTTCGCGCATCATTGATGGGTTATAATGAGACGCGCATCTGATTATCATTATAATGAGTTAATTGTTGTATCATCAAACATAATAATTTCGTAGTATGTCCTTCCGTCCGTCCGTCTGTCTGTCTTTCTGTCCGTCCGTAATTTCATGTAACGTCCGTAATTTCATCGGACTTGAACCCCGGGCCAGTAAACCCGAACCGACCGCCTAACGCATGTTGCTACCGCCGCCTCTCCGTGGACCGCCAAAAATATACTTCAAATAAATAATAGGGCTTAGCAAAGACGCTAACGTTTTTGATGGGTTACAGCTAGATTAAACCTTGAGTTTTACATAAAAATATATTTTGGAAAATAGAGAAATTTAATATTTGTTTAACGAAATATTATGATGTTTAAAATCTGAATAATAAAAATAAATAATTATCTATGTAACAATGTTACTTACGCTGTCAGAGGACCAGCAAGTCAGTTCAATTTTTATACTGAAAAGGTTTAGTTTAGTTTCTAATCAATATTGATGTTACATGTATTTCGTGTTCGTACTTGTACTAAAAAAAGAATAATAATGAAACGTAAAAATCAAAAAATGTATACTTCATGTACAGTTTTTAATGCAAATAATGAGTTTTAAAATAATAAAGAGGCATAAAAAACAGAAGAATTGCATAACTCTACCGAGACGATAAGATACGCTAGATGGCGCCGTTCTCACGGCCTTAATTCGTGGCCGAAATATACCTACGTATGTTACGTAGTAATCAAAGTACATCATGTTTGACAGATTATAGCTTATATCTAATAATCTATAATAATAACAATCCTAATAAATCGAATGTCCATCCGAAATCGTACCTACAATCCAAAAAGCGTAACTCATTCCATTTTCGAAATTACAATGTTCATCCCGTTTTCATATATACTAATATATAAAGAGGTATAGTTTGGATGTAGGAGATAATCTCCGAAACTATTCAACTGATTTAAAATAAAAGGGCTTTTCGTGGTGACATATTTTATAACAAAAGTTGACGAAAAAATAGTCGAGCGATGCGTTTTTTACGAACGGTGCTCAACGGTAAAAGATATTTAAATACTTTTTGTAGAGAAGTTGTAGAACTCAAAAAGTTCTACAAAAAGTCCGCTACGACATATCTTCATGTTAAGATTCATACATAAATTGATAAAAATGAATAAAAGTTACTAAAAATCTACGCGTGCGAAGCCGCAAGCACATCTGAATATTATAAAGTGAAAACATTATTGAGTTTTGAAATTAGATTGATTTCAATTTGTATACATAGAATTTAACATTTTAGATTTCGCAATACACATTTTGTATTGACTAATTAATTTATAACCAATAATTAATTACATAATGTAAAATTGAAACACAAAAATAAAAAGTCCTTCATTGTTGACAGGAAAGCTTGGCGAGAAACACATCAAAGATCTTATCTTAATATAATAATTTTATTGACTGCCTCTCCGTAACATCTGTAACATGCTGGTATAAAGCTGGAATTACAACTTAAGATATTGTGACGCGCAATCATCGCGCAAAACGCAAATCGCTCGGGCAACACGCAACGGTCGCCCATCAAATTACCGTGATTTTTCACGGACGTACGACCAGTACTTTATACAAGCACAGCTTATTTAGGGGTCATTACTACACGCCACCGTATGTCAATATAAATTTAGATAAAATTGTATGATGTACAAAGATCTAAAAATATTCGATAGCAAACATTTTATTGTAAGAACTTATAAATAATTACATGGAATACTATATGTTTAAGTGAAATCATGTATTAGCCCACACAACATTATGTGTGGTAGGTACTAAATAATTAAGATTAATAAATAAATAAAAAACTGTAATTTCTTAGCAAGTTTTTTTTTCAATTAAGTCTCTCTCGCCTCGAAGAACATTTCCAGAAAGTGGAAATGGAAAGGTATTGTTGTCGTAAGGCAAATAATGCTTTTCACATTAAAGCCGTTAGGTAAATCTTAATATTTTCATCGTCCTGAAAATTATAAAGATTTTTTTAAAGTTTTTTCGTCCCGACTACCATTGTGCCCCCAGCCAGGTCGGCATTACCGCACAATACAGAGCGCGCCTTTACGACTATAACGACATCTTACGGCAACTTGGCGGCCGTTTCCTTTAAATATTTAACAAGGGATAACGGGACATTTCGCCGAATGGCGCCCGCCGTTGTTCTATCCCATTTTTACTTTCTCATTCATTGACTTACAAATCATAAAATGTTGTTCATAATAATATGATTAGGGCTAATGGCACACCTTTCCTACCCTGCATTTAGTGTTCATAATCTCTGAATGATTGCAAAAACAATACATCATATGTATATTACTAGGCTATTCCATTATATCATATATTTCGGTCACCAATTAAGGTGAAGAGAACAGTGTTCATAATCTCTGATTGATTACAAAAACAATACATTATAAATTATTAGGCTATTCCATTATATCATATATTTCGGTCACCAATTAAGGTGAAGAGAACAGTGTTCATAATCTCTGATTGATTACAAAAACAATATATTATACATTACTAGGCTACTATATATATCTATATTTCGGCCACCGATTAAGGTTAAGTTAACAGCGCTCTCAAGAATAGCGAAGCATATTGATAACGTTAGTGATGGACATTATTAAACAGAGAATTATATTTTTTCTCTTCTTATATCCCACTATTATATTATACATCTTAACTAATTGAGCCATCTGCTAGCGTTAGTATTACGTAGAGAATTATACACTTTTTCCTCATTTTATACACCTCATCATTATTTGTGCCGTCTGGTAGCGTTATTGACAAACATTCTTATAGAGAAAATTATATTTTGATTGATGATAAATACCTACCAACTACGTATGCGATATAGTAACGGATGCAAAAAAAATCTAGAGTAGGTATTTTATTAAAAAATCATAAATTATTTTGTTTAATAACAATTTTGAAATCATACTAATTTTGAAAACGGATTGAGATCAGCTATCGAATAGAAAGTTACCGACCGACATTAAAAATTATTATTATTGCGGATACTGGTTTTGCTTACCTGCTTTGCCGAAATTTTAATTTTAATATGTATTCAGTTGCCGGCAAACTTCTTAAAATACTTTGGCGTAGTGGGGGAATGCGCAAAAGACGAAATTTGGGTCTCGTTGGTGAAAAGGTAGATGCGCAAACTTCCCCCCACTACGCCGTAGAATTTCAAGATGTTTGCCGGCTACTGTACCTACCTATACATATTTTGTAGTCAGTAGCCAAAGTCTTCTTCATTCTATTTAGAATAAGAAATATTTTTACTCGCGATATCAAATTTTGCGTTTTTTAAAAAATATTTCAAACTGAGAGTTTTTGCTTCTTCATATAAACAAATTTTTCACTTTTTATTTGAGATTACTGAATTTTTTTACAGGTATCACAAATAAAACATTTCTGCTTAAGTTATATTTTAATGTAAAAGATAAGAATATTCGAATCATTAATAATAATAATTAAACCAATCGGCAAAGGGCTTTCTTGATTCTAGGCCTTGAGGGCAGCTATAGTGGCTGCATCGCCACCAATGTTGTTCTCTGCTAAATTACGTCTACTATTTCCGAAATCGAAAAAAACAGATAAATGTTATCTTTGTACATCAAAAATAATTGTGTGAAGTAATGAAATATTCAATAAGCTACAGCAAATCATTATTAATTTACCATAAGATTAATATTTTAGTTATTATATTATGGATTTTATAGAATTTTACTATATGCCATCAGCACTTACTTCAGACTAGTGAAAGAAAATCAACATAACCATTCGTATTTACGGTTCTGTTAAATTACTCAAATTATTTCACATTGAGATTATACTTACACGTATTTCATGATTTAACCTAACAGTTGAGAATCGTTACATGATTACACAAAAGATACCGATACGATGCGTGTGCCTCGCCGCGGCAAGGAAGCGTGATTGGCTTACTATTGACGCGACTTCCCGTCAAACGTTGTCCATAGATTTTTGGCGTAGGTGGTCGTTTGAAGGTGCATAGGCTGGAACTTCGAAAATTACCGAGGTTTCGATAGGATCAGGAGAATTATTATTGATAATGATACTTTTCATTTACTTATACAGTTACGGATAATTTACGCAATAAAACAGTGCAACATTTTTAAATTAAACATATTTATTATTAATTAAAATACAGTTAAACTTTTTGCAAATAACGTAAACATATCAACATTTATTTCTGTCTACTGTCGGGGTATGGTGAACCATTTTCACAGCACAAACCTCGATTTATCACTGCCTCAAACAATATATCGTAAGCATTAAAAAAAAAGCGGTAAGAATTTAAGATGATGAGAATATTTTTCGAAATTATTATTTTTGCGAGAAAGCGTAGAAGAGACGACAAATCCGGAATATTTGCGAAAACACGTATCCAGAGCACGTGAGATGCCCGGCTTACGGTAAAATATCCGGGAAATTTGACATTTAAATCATCGTAAGTAAAGACATTCCGCTTAAGGTTTTGTTTCCTAAGGGTTTTCTCAAGAAATATTTTCAAAACTACGCACACAAAACAAATTTACAATAGCAGGACAAGAAAATGTTTTTTTTATTATGTTTTATTTGCCATGCTTTACATGTTGGGCTCTTCGCTCATGCGGCCTGTCGCCAAAATAAAAATGCGGATATTTTTATCAATGCGCCCCATATATTTAATTTTTTGTCTATCGATGCGAATAACAACTTAAAATAAGACAAATAGACGGTTACATTACAAAGAGATTTTATAGTATAGTTTTGGTTATATTTTTGGGTGATTTAACCACCGAATTAATTTGTAACATTTTATAACTTTTCAATACTTTTCAACTGAGAAAAGACTAGCGGTGTACAGAGATAATAATGTAATAGCAAATCTATTTATGATAAAGTAAAAATAAACAAATTTTTAAGGAATCGGATCCCAAGAAAAGCTCATCTTAACACCTTGAGTATAATTTAAAAAGGTTTGCTTTTGTAGTTTGGTCATCTCTAGAAGATAGTGATTACATAGATATACGTAATCGTGAGTGTAAATTTAGATAAGACGAATTGTGTGTCAGGACAGAAAAGAATGTCGCTCTATACTGTCTGCCTATCCCCGCGGGAAATTGGAGTGATGATAAATGAATTAGGTGGAATTGGTTTATAAAATATTACAGTAAGAATTCGGCGATCAAACCTGAATCCGACGCGAATCGCCGAATTCATAAGGGATGGGGATAAATTTGACAATATTAATGTCAATGAGAGATAGGCGGGTAAATGGGAGTGATACTAAGTGGACTGTATACGAACAAATTGGAAGGGAAAAGGTACCTCGACTGACCTAAATGTCACTAAATGACTAACTATTAGGGTCATCAATGACCTATTGACGGTCTGAATGCTAAAAAATAAAAATAAAATAAAATAGTACAAATCGATCACTATCTCAGGAAAAGGATATTGTCACCATCAGGCCACCATTACCTGAATATATTGTAGGTGTATTGTGAATGTGTGTTGTCGATTCCTCGACATAGAGTTATATCGTCGTTTCGGGGTTATATAACTCTATGTCGACGAATCGACAACACACATTTACAATACACCTACAATATATTCAGGTAATGGTGGACTGCTGGTGACAATATCCTTTTCCCGAGATAGTGATCGATCTGTACTAGTTTATTTTATTTTTATTTTTTAACATACAGACCGTCAACAGGGTCATTGATGACCCTAATAGATGGTCATTGAGTGACATTAGAGTACAAGTTTGAGTATTTTGTGAACATTTGAATATGATAAAATATAATACACTTAATACCCTGCACTATTAAGCAGTACATTTTGGGAAAGTTTGTAATTCAATATAATAAATGAAAACTATGCATCCAAATAACGAATAAATAAATAAATACCTACTTAACTCCTGTGTGTCGGTGATGTAACGTAAGTCTACCTGTCATAGAAAATATGAAATATCTACTTTATTTACGAAAACTAAAACGTCACATTTTTAGTAATTATCGAATAGACATTTTTACACCAAAATGACTAAATTAAACTGTTAGGAATGTCCGGATTTTTTAAATAAAAATATTTATTCATTACTCTCGTATTTTCAGCCAGTGTATAAAAGAGAGCAGAATGTTGCACATCGCAGTCAAATCGAGCAAGAAAGAGCACGACAATACCACACATTTCATGTGTGATATTGTCGTGCTCTTTCTTGACATCTCGATAGAGATGGCGGTTGCTTGGGTTTCGGCGAAAGTGAAAACAATATAGAAAGAATACGGTAGAGTCGGGTAACACGTGTTAGACAAAGACGGAGTGCAGGCGACTGACGCGAGCTGGCGACCGCGTCGTTGAATTCAGTTGCTAATGATACGTTGGCGGAAGCGCATGCAAATTTGATATGCCATGATTTTATAGTATTTTACGTTATATAATTATATAAAGGGACCTTCAAAAAGTCTTATCTGTATCGTATATATGTATATTTCATCATATGACAAAAGACTCGAAAATTTCCATATAACCTCATTAGAAAAAAGACGAAAAATCACAGACCTTATGATACTCCACAAAATAGTAACAACAAACTAGACTCGCCCTCAATACTCTCGCAAATAGATATTAATATACCTGCCCGGTCTCTGAGACCCCAAACACTATTCCACACAAAGGTCTACAACATCAACATAGGTTATTTCTCTCCTCTACTTAGAATGCTAAACCAGTACAACGAGGTCACGTCACGTAACCCCAACATCGACATAGTTCACATGACACAACCTCAGTTTAAGAGAGAAATTATATCGCTCCTGACCGAAAATAGTTTGAGCGTGTAAGACGGATTCTTCGGAAATCAACCTCAACAAAAATTTAATAGCCACAAAGCGCGGGTACACATTATCTGACTTAGTTGACCTGGGAGCCTACATGCCTATTATGTCGTGCGGAGAATGTGAACTTCGTTCATCTTGTAATCACTAATTGTGGTATACTTATTTTGTATAATTTAATCAGGTAACGCTGTGTTACACCACCGTCCCCGAAGGTATTTTTTAGCGCAGTTTTTTAAGAGTTGACAAAACCATTTATAAATGTTCACCACTGGTTGGTAAATAGCTTTATGGGAGTCTGATTGCACCGGACGCTGGAGGCACACCCTGGCTAACTGCTGTATTATTCATTGCAGACGAGTTCCGCAGCAAGGTGGGGTGCGAGAACGACGTCCTGCAGATGGCGTGCAACCCCCACTCCCGCATCGCCGTCTACTCGGCCAGCTTCGGCCGCACGGAGTACGAGAGCATACAGTGCCCGCAGCCGCAGGGAGTCCCCGAAGAAAGTGAGACCTGCATGCATTGCCGTCCCTCTCGAAAATAACTTTTGCGGCGTCACGACAGTGTGAAATATCACACCGGAGTGCAAGACTATCGCATTTCCAAAAAAAAGTATTCTGAGATAATGGGGTTAATTTTTTTTATTCTCGTGATTTTTTCATATTTCTTTATGCAATGTAATTTTAAATGTAATAAAAAAAAGAAAAACTCAAAAAAAGATATAGGCATTTACGGACAGACAGACAGACAACGAAATGATTATTATTGGGATAATAACTTAAGAATTTTGTCGCGTGGGATTTTTATCGTGGACATTTTGTATTTGGACCTTATCTTTTATTGGACAAAATGTTGTCCGTGGACCTTTTATCGTTCTTAAAAAAAGAAAAAAATCATAGACAATTTTTTTTAAATTGACAGACAGACAGACATAGAAATTATTGTTATTGGGATTCTTGCACTTGATTAAAAGAAACTTGTATTAACTGTACATTTTTCCTGGAAAGGCACCTAAAGATGATCTTTTGGAAGGTAGTATAAGAATGATGTACCTACTACAAAAATTATATTCTTAACTAAAAAACTATTTTTTGAAAGATGATTGTCCTGTAATCAGGTGCAATGTGATAGTAGGATGATGCTTTATTGTAGTTCCGTAAGAACTGAAGTTGGGCGCAGTTGAATGGCAAAATTCAATAAGTTCATATTTCCCAAGCAGAGACATTCTTATTTTAATGTTTCACATTGCTCCTGAAATATTATGTAAAAGTATTATCATCATAAAATACTATTTGATGATATATAAATTTATCTTTATTATAACTAACAAAACAGTAATATTTTGAATCAAAAAATGAAAAATGGGACTTATTATTATATTTAATGTTATATTTATTATTATATTTAATGGACGTAAGGCTTTATTGAATTAATAAACAAGTGAGAATAGAACATTAAAAAATATGTTATATACATGTAGCGTATAAAAGCAAAGGCAGCAATATCCAAAAATATTGAATGCAGTCATCGAGAATTACTAATTTAAAATGTACAGATTCGATATTTCATAAGAAACGTGGCCTATTAATTTAAAGGAAACATGATTTTGGAATTCTATATTAGTATTTCTCGATGACTGTATTCAAAACATTTGTTTAATTTTTCTGGATATTTCTGCCTTTGCTTTTATACCCCACATAATATCAATAAAATACTATTTAATCAGAAAAATCCTCATATTTTTATGTCAATTTAATTCAACTGCATGATTCAAGATCAGGAATTTTGTGAATCCAGCAGTGCTAACTCAAATCCCAAAAAGTGGACATATTTTTTTAGAAATTGGCCACCCAATTAGTGTTTGTCCCAAAACATATGGGCAATACTCGTAAATACCATAATATGTTATGTGGGCGTGAAATATTTTAACCTCATTCCAACTTACATAAGAATTGAAATTAATTTTATGAAATACAGCGTTTTCATCATCTTTTCTTGTTAATAAAACATGTTCTCTTTTGTTAACCGTTAAAATATCGACACCGTCGTTTTGTTAGATACAAATCTGTAACCGTTTAAAGAAATGGAAAGTTAAAAAAGAATCCATCTCCCTCCAACAGCCTGCCTGGTGAGCTATGCGACTGAGACGGTGATGCAGTTATGCCACGGGAAGCGGCGCTGCGCTCTGTCAGCGGACTCGGCAACCTTCGGAAACCCCTGCAAGCCGGAGTCCAGGATGTACCTAAAGGTTGTCTACACATGCGGTAAGAAACTGTCTCTGCGCATATTAAAACAAATACCAAGCGACGTTAAACTGATTAAAAACAATATTGTTCTGAGACATTTGTTAAGGGTAGTGTCGGGGCAAATCCCTTGATTTTACTCTCGGTTCTGGACTTTCTACACAGAAATTCAAACACAAATATTCTCTATAATTTTTTTTGATCATTTAATTTATTTTGACTCTTTTCCTTCTTGTAACATTGATTTTTTTCAGTAATTTTTAGTGAAATATGAGTTAATACATTTATTTATAAATAATTATAATGCAAGATTTGTATTGTAAATTTTGTTTTTCTGTTTTTGATTTGAATCCCAAATTGTAAGCTTAAAAATGGATTTTCATTAATGGTAATATGGAAAATAATATAACTTGGCTAGTCTCAATATTGTAGTATGTAGTGGTCCTTGCCTAGGGATCTAGTGGTCGGGGTAGTTCGAGCCCCATTCCAGGACACCAAGTTAATGCTATTTACATAGGCTTTTCACTTGTTTGAAAATCGTAAAAATATTGATGCAACATGTATTCCATGTTCACATCTCTATTTAAAAAATATTCAAATTTCATTCAAAAATATTCACAAAGGCAAATTTATTAAAACTTTATTGAAATTTATTGAAAATCGTAAAAAATATTGATGCGACACGTATTCCATGTTCACATCTCTATTTAAAAAAAATATTCAAATTTCATTCAAAAATATTCACGAGGCCAAATTAAAAACCTCCGCATATTTTAGAAATTAATTATTTAAATTAAACCATTTTATTATTCGAGGTGTCATTTTCTCAAAGGACTTTCTTTCGTTTGTCAAAGGCAATAATATGAAATATTAAAAATATACAAAAAAAACTACTCAACTATTTTTAGTTAAGAAAGAGGGTTTTAAAAAAGATTGAGCATTTCATTTTAATTTAATTACGTTAAATGGAGAATTTTTATAATGAACCTAGTTCATTTCTTTTACCGTCTTAATTCTTTCTCTTTTAATCATAAATTTACTTCGTTGACTACTTATTCTCGGGAGTCATTTTCTTTATCTTTATTTTATGCTCATCTAGACTCCGCATTCTTTTCCTATTTCTTTTGTTTCTTGGTTTTGTATAGCTTTCCCGCAAGCTTGTCTTATTGTTCGCCTTCGCAGCCCTCAGCCTGTCTCATCCTTCGCATTTTCCCAGTTTGGCCGGTATTCAATAAAGTTTCCTTAATAAAATTTAATTATCGGAAGCAACAACGAAATCTGTATACCTAAGTTTTGTTTTATAATATACCTTTCAGGAATTTTGTTTTGACTACGAACCAAAACAAGATAATTTTGTGTCATTAAAATTTCCATAATCGGAAATTATTCGATTGTTTCAAATAAAGGGGCAATTCGTAAGGCAGTTGAAGAATATTATTACATCTATTTCAAAAGTTGTTTAAACAATCTTTATATTATGATATTATGACAAAATACATTACATTGATTCAAATTGTCTGTATATTCAACCAATAAAAATCTAAAACAGTTATATTTTTTTCTATATTACCGTTAATAAAAAAAAACATTTTTAAGCTCATCATTTGGCATCCAAATATTTTTAAATTCTGCAAACATTTTTTTGTCAAATAAGAATAAACGGTTTTAAATGATATTTTTTTTTAGTTGTCACCTAATATTTATTTCTTAATTTTCATTCAAATTTTCAATTTTTACCCATGGTTTTCTATTCTAGATCTCATAATTTTAAATTATTAATATTTTATTCTTTGAATAACTTTCGAACCAATACGTATCCGTAAAATTAGTACTTCGCGCAGCAGTTCTGTCGATATATTTTTAATAATTTCTCGAAATTGTTGGACTTCATAAATGGTTTGAGAACAGAGTAATAAGAGTTTCTTTAGTAAAATTTTAGATAAATTATATTAAAGAACTCATTTCAACATCATTATTGAATACAGTTGACAAGTAATATGATATTAAGACTGCTTTTTACTCCCTTTATATTAACTCGTGGCGTCTGCTTGCTTGCTTGCTGGCTTGCCGTCGAAAAATCTTTGGATCGATTTTTGACCCTTTTTCCGTGAAACAATCGAGCTGAAACTTTGCAAGCAGACTCGTGGCGACGATCAAGAAGATCTGTCAAATTTTCGTTAAAATAAATTATAAAAATTATAGTATTATTTTGGATTTTTCAAATTTTTTATAGTTTTTTCAAATTGGAATCATTACAAAAGTTTGATTAATAGCAAGGGCGGCCCGATAACGTCGCTGAATATTTTCTAAATTTGAATTACTCCGTCGGTATACATAATAGGTACTTCACTACACAAAGCACGAAGTGTTTTATCAAAGCTCAAAACATCTAACATTTTAGAAATAAATTAAATTCCTGTAAGTTTAGTGTTATGTTATATGTTTTAATTCGTCTTTAATTGTTGTTATATTTTACAAAGAAAGGGAGTATAATAAAAACATGTTTTTTATGGATAAGTTTTTTAATATTTTTTTCAGGTAAAAAAAACCAATAATAAATAAATAATATTGCATATTATTTTATGATATTTAATTGAATGTTTTAAGGTTTTATGGTAAAAATTACGTTGCAAACAAGCATTACGCTAATTTTGATAATGATTTTAATAAAATAAAATTGTATTTCCGACTCTCTCAGTTCCCCGTAAAGTCCTGAAGGAGCGCTACGAAGGTCCTCCGGAAGAAGATGAGGTGCCCCTTTTGGAAGGACATCCTTCATCTGATTCAGATGATTTTTACGATACAGGTAAATATATGATATTATTGAATAATCAATTCTCGTCAATCTATTTTGTCGTCCGTATATATAAACATAAATTATAATTATTTTGTTTTGCTTTTTTTTTGCGGACTATTTTTTATGTGGACGCAATCAAAATATTCATAATTCGAAGTAATAGTTTTAATGCAAAGCAAAATCATTTCAATCACCAAAATATATGTAAGTTATTTTTTATTATTTATTTAAAACTAGCTGTGCCTGCGCGGCTTCGCACGCGTAGATTTTTAGTACACTGTTTGGATCGTCATAGAACTTTCAAGAAATTCATCGAATGTACAGGAACCTTCTAGACACACCGACACACTCCGACACTCAGCTTAGAACATTATAGAACTAACGGGAATTTTCTAGAACCTTCTCCTTCCAGAACTTTCTAGAGCAGGTTTTTCCGGAACCTTTTAGACTCACAGACACAGTTGGCGATCCTATTTTGAAACAATCTGAAGCATTTGCGGCCTTCCCATAACTAAAAAATGAGCTAGAAAGCACATTTTCGTCACCCACTCCCACTCACGCACAGCCACCCACCAAACTCGCATATTTTTGATCTGACACCAAGGGCAATCCACCACCATAACCACCGCTGGGTGGTTGTGGCTGGTTGTGGAGAAAACTTGGCGGATAGGGAAACACGGGTTTCTTAATTAATATATATTGATATTGATTTCATATTATCAGTGTGTAAATATAAGTATTTATTTTTGATTTTTTTTTATTTTATTAAATTATTTTATTTTTTTTACTTCTTTTCTTTTAACTCGTGGCGTCTGCTTGCTTGACGAAAAAACTTTGGATCGATTTTTAACCCTTTTCACTTCGATCCAATCGAGCTGAAACTTTGCAAGTAGGCTCGTGGCGACATCAAGAAGATCTATCAAATTTTCGTTAAAAAAATAATTAATTTTGGATTTTTCAAATTTTTAATGGTTTTTTCATACAACTCAGTAAGTTGCATGGAGATTCCAACGCATATAGTAGACACGAAAACTGAATATAGTATAATTTTGAATTTTTGAAAATTTTTTATTACTCCCTTTCGTAGCGTCGCCCCACCGAAGCCCAACGCGTAGGTTAAGCGCCAAACCAGTTTGCTCTAGTAAATGAGGAAGGGAGTATAATAAAAACTTTTTTTAACGTTTTTATGGGTTAGTTTTTTTATTATTTTTTTAATTTGCTAGCAGATTTTGAAATTTAAAAATGATTATGACTTCTTCAAAACAATAATATTAATAATAATGCTATAAATAATAATGTGAACAGCTAAAAATTAAAAAAAAAATACATATATAGGAATATGAACATATCAATAACACTAATTGCAAAATGGAGATTTATAGTTGTTTGCTTTTTACAAAGTGCTTTAAAACTTAAAAAACATATTTTAAGGAATTGTAAAAGTACTCGTAAAATTCTTTGTGGCGGTTTTGTTAAGTAATGTAATAAAACATATTTCTTTACTAGATCCGGGAGACGACAACTGGTACAAGGAATCGGCGGCCATTCCACCGGCGCCCAAGGTGGCCGCGGGCCCCGCCGTGAAGGCCCCAGAAAACGCTTCCTGGGCTCCCGGGAGACCTCCGGGGCTGGTGGGCCCCTCGGGCATGGACCCGGAGCTCGACTGGCAGGTCACCAGATCTCCGCAGGATACGTCCAGTAGGGGAGTTGGAGGTAAGATTTATTCCATTTTTTATGCGAGAAAGAGACAAAGTTATAGGACCGCTTCACAACAATTTACTTGACGTTAATTAACGCACGCTGTCGGTCTTGTATATCGCGCGTAGTGTTTTGAATTTACAGTAAAATTATTATATTTATAATAATTTTAATAAACTGTTTTTAAAAACTTTCATAATTTTTTATGTTCACTTTAAACAAAAAAATATTTTCTTCACCTATTCGTTTCAGCTGATAAAAGAAATGGGCAGTTATTATTATTAAGATGTCATAAATATTGTGTCATTCCCTGTTCAAAAATAATTTAAAATTAAACAAGTCTGTGTACAATTATATTGTAACAGTAAAAATATACATATACCAGCAACTGAATACTCAGTGATCGACTGTGCAGTACCATGCAGAAACGTAAAAATTATTAATTCCATCGATTGTCTATAAATAATAAATTTGAATAGCCTCAGAAAATATTACCTATTATGCATTCCTCGTATATTTTTGATTAAAATATTTTATTTTTACAATTTTAATGAAAATACAATTGATATTAATTATTTTGGAGCAATATTCATGTCAAACCCTTCAACCAATTTAACATTTATAAAATTTGAGTCAACTTTATGGTTCGAGATATATATAACTATATCTGGATAAGCGTAACATTAATTATTTAAAATTTACTTAAATAAAATATATCTTAAACAATAAAAAAAAATGTATATCAATAATAAAAAAAAAAAAAAAAATAATCAAAAATATTAATGGTAAACCAGTCGTGGTAAAGTAATGTACTGTAAACATAAAAATAAATAAAACATGCAGTTACTGAAATGCAATGGCATTCTTTTTAAAAAAAGAAAAACAACAATATAACAATGTCATAAAATACTATGTTTTTATTCTGGTCTGGCTGATGGAAATTGATTAATAAAAGCATCGAGTGCAAATTGAGTTATAGTTTTCAAAAACTGTTAAAACAGTAATATAAACTACTTTTAAAAGTACTATTCTATTATATTTATACAAAAAGAGTTATTAAATTCAAATATAATATTTAACTCTAACAACCTCATCGGCAAACATTATTTTCATAATTTTCAATTGTATTTTAATTTACCTATTTTCCTCAAAAGTAATTAACAAAATAATTAAAATAATAAATTTCTCACAAATCTAAATTGTTGTAATGTTTCACTGATATAAATTCGTTCGCTTTAGTTATAAAAACCTTCGAGGGAAATAAATGGGAATTTTAATTAAAAAATAAATGAGTTTCTAAATTATCTCAGAAAAGGCTACCTTTCATGGTCACATGAGGTCATAAATTATAACCCACTTCTGACCGTAAATTTTTTGCCCTTAAAGTTTTTTCATATACCTTACGGTAGTTGTCCTTCGTGGTCGCGTTACGTGAATCGCGAGGCATAGATATTCCGTGATTTATGTATTTGGCCAAAGTCTACTCGCAGTGCGGATGTGGAAAATTCTCGATCGTAATATAATTAGTGTGGAACTTAATACAATGATTAAATTTCAGAATTGTTTTTTAATATTAGAGGAAGGAAGGCATATTCAAAATACCATTTATATTTTATAGTGCAAAATTTTTTTTAATGAAACTCAATAATTTATTATAAAAGGCGTGCAAAAATTCAAAATAATTATAACATATATTACATAACATTTCGAAATTTTCGTGATTAACTTTGTGGAAGTTCATTGTAAATAACTACGAATAGAACACAACGTTGTTTACTTCACACAATGACAGTTTAATTAAATAAATTAATTAAAACGTTTTCGATACTTACTGCATCATCTTCAGTAATATACGGGAATTGTCGGGAGCGGGGGAGGGGCAGGCGGAAAGTGAAAGTGGTTTCTGGGAGGGGCTAGTATGGTAAGAAGGGGGGATGTAAATACCACATGGTAAGAAGGGGGGATGTAAATACTAGCCATACTAGCCCCTCCCAGCAACCACTTTCACTTTCCGCCTGTCCCTCCCCCGCTCCCGACAACTCCCGCCCCTATGTAGTAGATAAAATGTCTTCTAGTCTTAAGTTAGTATATTACTGAAGATGATGCAGTAAGCATCGAAAACGTTTTAATTAATTTATTTAATTAAACTGTCATTGTGTGAAGTAAACAATGTTGTGTTCTATTCATAGTTATATATATTACATATATTCACTTTTTATATTATGGAATTATAATAGTCTTTATTATTTGCCGTAGTCACACACATGATCTACTGTTTCGCATTCGAAATATTCATTGTGCTGTTGCTTTTAATTTTTTTCTCTCATTGTAATTGCTGTTTTTAAACATCCTATTTATTTTATTACGAAGAATACTTAATTGCTTAAGCCATAATATCCTAATCCTTTTTCTTGCTTTCTTTACACAAATTTTGTGGTGAAATGCCTTTAAAATGAAATAAGACTATTATTTCATTTTAAAGGCATTATAGTATATAATTTTAATTTTTTTGTCTTAATATAGATAACCCATCATACAAATCATTTCAGTAGATAACTAGTGCCATCTTTTGGTGAGCTCGTTAACTAATTTCCACATAAATTTTACTTTTTATATTACCCACCGCACAAAATTACTTCGGTAGGTAACTAATGCCATATTTTGTGAGCTCATTAACAAGTTTTCCAAATAATTTTTTAAATAATTAATTATGATGAATTAATTGATCAATTAGTGAATCTGAATTGGTTCATATTTTGTCATCGAGAATACGTCCGAGTGCGGGAAGTGAATGAAATATCGATTGTATGATTCCGTCCGGAAAAACAGACAATCAGGTGAAGCTAATGGTAATAAAATCAAAATATTAATCATTAATTAATAAAATTAATAATTAAATATAAATCTAGGAATAGCGAAAATGTTTACAATATATATATCGCAAAAGCCTACCGGATTACAATTACAAATATTAAATGTAATTTTGTTAATTTAATATTTGTGATACATGAATAATCCCAAACTAATTACAAACCTAGAAATTAATTCAACGAATTTAAAATTGATTATATGAGATACAAATATAAAGACGTATTTAATTATACACTATATTGTTTAACTTGTCTGAGCTAATTTCGTATTAGGAGTTTCTTGATTAAAGATTTTTTTCACTGATGGAACGGTTTAAGTAATTGTAATCCATAGAGAATAAAGCTATACTGTCAGAATAGTAAAACAAATAATTGGCCGGCACAAGCGTGCGCAATATTAGTTTGTGTTCAATTTCGATGTGTGATGAACAAATTGAATCAGTAATAAATAATGATGCCATTATTATTAATTCATTGTGCAAAACTCGGATGTGTATTTATATGGCGTAGAATGGAGCTTAACGTATTTTCAAAATTTTGTATTAAAAAATTTAAAAGAAACAAATATTAATATTTTATTTTAAATGATATACAGTGGAAGAGGGACAGTGAATGGACTTTTGCAGGCCTCTCCTTGCCGGGTCGCCCTTTACATGACGCGGCGCGGAGATGGCCTTTGGATTAAAAAAAATGTCAACCTGGCGATGTATGAGTAGGACCGATATGGGAGCTTTCACACATAACGGTCCTGGGAATGTGGTGGTTCTCTATTCACTGATATACAGTTAGTGATTTATTATAAAATTTTGATACGGGATCGAGGCCTTGGGAGGAAAATGAAACACTATTTCCCATTTAAAATTTTGCTTCCTTCGTACTGTCACTGGACACGAATTTAATCGGAGCACTGATGAATTCACAAAAAATGTCTCTTGAATATTTCACACAGGTTCGCACTATTCACATCACTAGAATCTTCGCTGCACCTTTTTGTCTATGTTGGTTTCGCGTTGCAACGAGAACGTTCGAGTATCTGAACATTTCTGGTTTCTTCTCCATATTTATTGTTATTGTGAGAATAGCCCAGTTGATTATAGATTCATGTGGAACGTTCGAGAGACTTTGATAATGTGCATTTGCCATTGTTTTAGACTCTCATGACAATTTAATAAGGGTGACAAAATATAATTTAATGCATCAGTCTTCCATGTAGGTAATAACATGTATTTATATTTTTTTTAAATACCTGTATCAAATAGACTGATATCCGGAAAAAGTCTGTCTATCCAAAAGTTTTATGGTTTTAAAAATACAAAAGATTTTTTTTATTGTTTATTGCTTATATTGAAGAGTATATGACAAATAAATAGCCGATTTAATTAATATTCTTCCTTAACAGGTATTATTAAATCGCTTCATTAAGGATAAAATTCTTTTAAAACCAAATTTGTTTTATCATAATCAATTTAAATTTAATTATCATAATTATAAAGTACACGTTGTATATAATTTTTGTGAACAGTTTCGTTATAAATCAAAGTTATCCTGAGATCCCTGAGATAGCCTGAGAATCCACAGCAAAAAAAAAATTGTATAATCTTATCTTATATTTTTATTGTTCAATTATTATTAAGTACCAATATATTGTAAACAAGGATTTTTTGAAATAAATTAATAAAAAATAAAATATAACCCTAATGTATCGTATTTGACATTTCCTTCCGACGCCTAATGTCAGTGTTAAATCTGCCGAATACAATTAATAAATTCGAAATCTGAAGATTTTTTCTTTTTCTTGCGTACACGTTTCCGCCGTATTCACTAAATAAGTCCCATAAACCGAGCGTAAAGATAACAAAACATAAAAAAAAATATTGCATGAGAAAAATATTACATTAATATCAATTATTTTTTCTCGGCTAAAGTCAAAAAGCTCCAAATACTACAATATATAGCTATTACAACAAAAACAGTACAACAAATCAAACTTTTACATTGTCCTCAGAAACACTGTAGTTTAACGGCACACAGTAATACATACGCCACCCTCAAGTGCACAAAGGAATTGGAAAATAAAGTTTTATTTTTACGGAGTTTTGTTTCACGAAGCATTACTTCATGTTACCATTGCAGTGCGCTGCTCCGTTATATTTAATTAAATCACATTATTATGAAAAAAATCAAGAATTTATTTTAAATCATTATAGGCAAGTTTGTTTTACCTACCTTAACTCAAATAACATAATTCGTATACCTATACATTTAGAACAGGAAAGATGTTTTATTTCATTTAAAATATCCATGCTTGAAGAAGTAGGTTTATATAAGGGAACGTCCATAACTACGTGGTTTGATCAAGGGAGGAGTAGGTAGAATGCTGGGTTATGTGAGGGGTAGGGGGGGTGGTTAGAGTCGAGTTCCGTAATTATTTCATTTATTTTATTTTAAGCCACGTTAGGGCTACATGGGTTAGGAAGGTGTTACAAAGAGTTCAAAATGGAATCAAGTGATTAATGGTGGCTCCCTATGGTCCTAAAAACGTTCGAAAAATATTTCAGTCTGCAATATGTATTATAATGCAAAAAAAAATTGTTTGTTAATTTTGAAATGCTTCTAAATAAAAAGGTATTTTACAATAATTGATGAAGAAAAATACATTAAATCATTCTGTTTTTTAAATCCAATACTCGACTCAAAAGCTCGCTAGTTGGACACCTATTAATCCGTCGTTTTTCACTAACTCGTTTTTTCTGACACTCAAAAAGATTCTCAGCATTGCTCACTTCAAAAAGTTTACTCCTATAGAGTTGAAGTGTAATGTGTAATCAGAAGGATTATGAAGAAAATAACCGAGTAAGACTGAAACCATCCAGTTTTACCGTTTTAGATGACGCCAGTAGGTATAGTGAGTGCGCTGCTTGAGACAGCTATCGGACCTAGTGCGGTACCCAGTTTGTGCTGTATAAATTGTCAGGTACTGCCTAGTAATTTTTCATGAAAATGTGATGAGAAGCACTACAAAATATTAACATAGTTTTAATAATATCCTTATCTACTTATTCTAATGTCTCACATTTTTCTATTCTTGCATTGTTTATTAGTTCATATTGTAGTTTATATTGTAAGATTACTTACTTAATTTAATGTCTTAATTTTTATAACTTAATCTAATGTTTTTTTTTCTATATCTTACTTATTTAATCTAATGTCTTACACTAACAATTTCATTACAAATAGATATATGCAATGCCCCTACTTTTAAACACGAGAATAAATTCTCATTTAAAAGTGGGTAAGCGTGTAATATAAATGTGTATTAATTAAATTATATTGAATACTCTTAAGTTTGTACATTTTACCAAATAAATTAAATAAAAAAAAATAATAAAATAATAAATAAATAAAAGTTTTAACAAAGTAAATGGTAAACGTTACCACCAAAAAATAATAATGTTATTTTTACAGTTCGGTGGGTCAAAAGTTATACAAGCTGTCACTGTGCCCGAACGCGCTGACAATAACACTGTATTATAATTAATTTCGATTGAATCGAGAGGAGATATATCACATGTATTAACTTTTCCCAAATGAGATATTCCGCCCCCTCTACAGGGTATTTCCAATAAAAGTGATACCATTTGGAGAGACATCCGGAATAATTTCGCTACGGGGAATAAATAAAGTGGACCGACCCGATTGGCCCTCCCGCGCTTTACGAGGGCCGCCCGTAAAGTTCCGGGATTAATGTACTGCCGGACAATATCTGCAAATAGCAGTAAAACGGCTTATCTTCCATCTCTCTACATCGTTTCTTTGTTGCTTGCGATTGTGCTAAATACCGATATCTTCGTGTTCGCTTGTAAATACCGCGTCGCCGCGATATAGGAGGATTTGTTTGCTTATGTTCAGCAATTACTTGACGTCAAAGTGAGTGTCGTTAAATAAAGTAATTAACCCTTAAATCTTGTCGGAGCTGATTGGGTGCAGGTATAACATATGAGATACCAATATTTGATATCAATTGTTAAGCAGGTTGATTTTTTACTCTGGTACTATACAGTCGCCCACTGACGTATCTAATTTATATATTTTTTCTATTATTACAATACCATCATCATCACCCCTGGTAGGTCTTGGCCTCCTCAAGAGTCTTCCTCCACTCATCTCGGTTTAGTGCCAGCTCTCTCCAGTTCAGAAGCTCCAAGGCAGAAATGTCTTCGAGGACGTTGTCGCTCCATCTTAATTTTGGCCTTCCTAAGCTCCTTCGTCCTATCGGCCTTAAATTCAACAGAGAATTTGGTGCTTGATGACTCAGCCACCGAAGTCATCCCAGTTTTATAAATTTTGTGACGTTTAGCTTCTTAAATAGAGTATAAAGCTCATTGTTGTAACGTCTGCGCCAATGTCCATTTTCTAGAACCGGTCCGAAGAATTGCCTCAAATTTTTCCTTTCAAAATAGTCCAGTGCTCGCTCATTAGTTAGTACCCTTAGTTAGTAGTAATTATTACAAGATAATATTCAGTATGTACCTACAATATTTTTTTAAGGTTTATCAATATAATATTTAAAACCACAATCCATTGCGCGCCGTATACATAAAACCGAAAGCATGCGTGAAGTGCGATTTTGATTTACTGTCTAGCGTGAAGCAATCGTGTTAATATTTTTGAGAACAATCACAAAAATGTACAAATGTATTCAACATGCAGCGGTGTATAGGCCATCGCCAAAATTTTCGAAAAAAATTCCATCGCCAATATTCTTGCGAGATGGTAGAAAATTATTTTGAGAGAAAAATAGTAAAAATTTTAATTTTAAAACTTAAAATTTTTTACTGTTTTTTATATAACTGATAATTCTGTTTTTAATATAAATTTCGGCCAAAACTGCCGAAATCGAATCTTCGGTCGGTCACTAATATACATACGTTGTATTTGCTGATTAAAATTAAATCTTCTAAATACGTAAATAAATAATTAACGTTAAAAGTAATAATTCGTTCCACAGATGCTGGATTTAAGATGCTAAAAACTACCTGCGAAGCGGCCATGAAGGCTTACCCTTAATCCGTAATAAAGCGTTCATTTAATTCCCTCAGTGATCGCATCCGCAGTGCAAATAATATCAGTAATATCCTCAAATCCTCTTTCGTCGGTCCTGACAAATCCTTATTTCCAATAATGTAAAACCCTAAATAATCTGGTCCTTTTTTGAATGAGCGGCTGCATCATGCCCGCAGTAATCCCTCTGCGGCTACATACGGCCTGATCCTTCAAAAGCCCAATTTACTTAATCCGGAAATAGAGTAAATATTTATTTTTTCTTTAATCATAATATTTTGTTGTTTTTTGTGCCCGTTGGCAAATGCTACCTCGAAGCTTTAATACCACTAAGTAAATTAACATTGAGAACTAGTATTTGAGTTTAATGAAATATTTTCGGAAAATACCGCCTGGGGGATTTTTCTGATATTAATTTAAGGGATGTGAATTATTTTATTTACCTTAATCTAAATTTATCATTTTAAATACTAAACTTAGTTCCTTCTGAATATCATCCACCATTTTTTATCGACTACTGGATCCAGTGTTATAATATAATAATCCATAACAATGTTGCATAACAACAATGCTTATACAGGTACAAAATTCGTATAATTAACAAACTTGATATTTTAATATTTTTAACGGGACGATACTATACACTCACATTAACATTGCTTGACGCTTGATGCTTGTGTCCCGGGCCAGCAAACCTGAACCGGCCACTATACGCATGTTGCTACGGCCGCCTCTCCGTAGACAGCTAAAAAATTAGATAAATTTATAGTAGGGCTAAGCAAAGACTAGAAGCAATGTTTTTGACGGATTACAGTTTGTAATTAGATATGAGCGTAATATTTATGATGCGATTGAAATAGTAATATAATTACTGGCAGAAACGCGCTTAAGCTGAAAATTCATGAATAGATAAAGATTTGTTTTTTTAACTGACCATAAACCAAAAACTAATATCAGATATCCGAAACCTAAAACTAATTGTAGATAAATAATCATAAAGTTATTTTACAACGCTTTTGGTGAATGTTCGTTGCTGATCAGTGTTGTTGTTATAATTTATGCAAGTTACGGTCGGACGGACGTACATTCAAAATAAGGAGAGTTAATTTTGGGTTTTAAAAGTCATTCTGTTTTTTGGCATTATTTTATTTTATTTTGATTAAATTTTTTTATTAGTACTTTAATAATTATAATTGGATGATTTTTTTATTAATGTTAAACATTTTATTTATTAATGTTAATTTACTGAAACTCTAAAACCATCAAAAGAACATAAGATACTTGTTTCTACAGATGTCAAAACATCTCGATCCGGATTACATTATTTTAATGAAAAATCTTTTTACAAGCGTATATACTAACACATTTTTAATTTTAAATGATTTCTTGATTCAGTGAAAATTGGAAAATAAAAAATAATTATTCCATTAAATAACTGAAGCAAAACGTAATTGAAATGTATCCAATTTCGACGTTTTCATCATTGAAATAGAGCCTTTGTATACGTATTTATTCGACAAACTGTCACTTTCATAGTTTTGATGGCCATAACTGCGAATAAATATGTTGGAAAAATTGATAAAATATAAATACGAGGTG
Organism: Agrypnia vestita; assembly: GCA_016648135.1. NCBI lineage: Eukaryota > Metazoa > Arthropoda > Insecta > Trichoptera > Phryganeidae > Agrypnia > Agrypnia vestita. Next base: position 10,282 of record JADDOH010013296.1, on the reverse strand, counting down.
TGATCAAAAAATACGGTGAATAATGTAATTACAAATAATGAAATACATAGTTTATGACAAATTTGACTTAAATTCCTTCAAAGTACTCTCTTTGGCTGACGATGCCTTTATCCGAACGGTGGTTCAATGATTTGACGCATTTCTGGAAGGCTTCTTTCGGAAGGGCCTTCAATTGCTACATTGTGGCCTTCAAAATATGGGAATAGTGTCAAAAAATTGTCCATTTTTACAGTTTTTACTTTTGGGAAGACCCAGAAGTGCTGCATGGTGCTAAATCTGAGGAGTAAAGCAGATGTGGACAGACAGGTATTTATTTTCGGCAAAAAAATTGGGGATCAGAAACAAGATGTCGTATGCAGCATTTACTTGTCTCATTTGCAAATTATCCTTTAAAATGCTTTGCACAAACCTATACCAGATGTTCAGTTCTTTGGTGAGCTTTCAAATTACTCACACCACTTTTAAATAAACTTCATGGTCATCAGATTATCGCTATGCTCTGCTTTTTACATTTCATGAGCTACTTTGGCACTCTTTTGCAATATGAAACAAAACTTAATGTTTATGTGTTGTTAGAAATCCATGATGTGCGACAGACACAGTAAATATGAACTTACTCTCCGGGCTCTGGAAGTGGCCTGATAGATCGCAACTTGTTTTAACTTTTAATTTATATCAAAGAACTATATATATATATACCGGAATCGATACTTCATATCAATGTAGCATTAGCAGTTGCTGCTATAAAAATTAATCCGTATTATTTGATCCCACCTCGTATATTTTGTTGCCGAATCGTATATTCGTTTTATAATAAGTTGTCACGATGTCACGCCTAATATTTCCAAAATAAATCTGTGTCTTGAAAATTGGTATTGTGCTATCGGCTGTCACTCTGTTCGTTAACTGTCAAGACACGTAATGGATTTCTATTGACGTGAGATAACTTTTTATGTGTGGTTAAAAAATGGCAGGCCTCGACATTGGTGATTATTCATGCTGAAATTTAAATGTTTCCAACATTAGTCTTGTCAAAAAATATTAAAGCAAACAGAAAATTATTAATATTATATAAATTCCATTAATACCGTTTAATTTTCATTGAAAGCTTAGGATTCCAGACTTATACATGAGAAAGATATAAATTAGACTCCCGATTAACCGGGGCAATAAAAGATAATTTTTTTTTACATTTAGAAATTCTTCATTAAATGTAAAAATGTTTGTTCTGTCAGCAGAATAATATAACGTAAGCAAAATATAAAACTAGTGAAATTATGAACAGGCAAAATTTATAAATTATGAATATCTAAATACGTAACTAAGTATCATTATTTGGACCCATTTAATTGTTTATTTTATATGCTTAACGTCGTATTTATGTGCCGTATAACTGCGTACAATTTGTTTTTGTGTTCACCATTTTAATAATTTGGAGTGGTATGTGTATTTTGCATCAGTGTTAATCGATCAAAAGCCTGTGGTTCTCATGTATTATAGTATTATATGTAGATGATCCATATAATACTTCCACGAGATTCTAATTTCCGAACAGTTTGTACGTTTTAGAATGTTTTAGAAATAATTGGAAGTTGCTCGAATTTACCTACTAATGTACAGGGTTACTTGGAAAACATATAAATAACCTCGTAGAACTATATTCCTGCCTTCATTTTGAGTGGACAATGTTTAAGCAACCATGATATAATATCAAAAGTTATGGAGATATGCGACATCAAAGATTGCATTTTTTTTCAATATTTCTGACTTATTTTTTGTAACAAGTTGGACTATCATTAAAGTAACATATATCGAATTTGAAAAATTCATTCCCTCTAATGAAAGTCAAATAAAATGATAAAACCCTTCGAATTCCAATTGGAATTTCTGCTGTGTTTTTATCATTTTACTTAACTTCTATTGAAAAATATCAATTTTTCGTAATCGATATAAGTTACTGTACTGATAAGTCAGAAATATATTTAAAAAAGCTTATTTTGATATTGCATAACTCCATAACTATTGATATTAGGTCATAGATGCTTGAAAATTTTCGACTCATAATTAAGACAGGAATATAGTCATACGAGGTTATTAATGTTTTCCAAACAACCCATGAGTATCGAAAAAACGAATCCTTAAAAATTGCATCGCGCCGAGCTATACTTTTTTAAATCGTCACTTTTGAGGCAAAACCTCGCAAATAGTACGTGTTACGTCGGCCATGGTTTCCTCAAGGGAACATAAAATAAACACCAATTCCATTTACTATCGCTAACGGAAACCTAAAATAAATTTAATATCTCCTTTCACGTTTCTTGTCGGTATCAACTTATAGAAGTCTCAATCAGATGGGCCATGGCTCGTAATGCACCTTAGCATCTTAATCTGTGTCGCACTCACAGATCTTCGATTCAAAGTTGAATTCAGGATAATTTTCACTTCTTGGCTGTCATTTAACACGTGAAGCTTCACAAGTGCATTGTGTTTTTACATAGCAGGTCAATGAATATTGAGCACATCAATAAATTAATCATAGAAGGTCAATGAACATTGAGCATATCATTAAATGAATCATAGCAGGTCAATTAACATTAAGCATATCAATAAATGAATCATAGCATGTCAATGAACATTGAGCATATCAATGAATGAATCATAGCAGGTCACATTTCTTAATGAAATGATGATCGCCTTGAGACGCTGCGCAAAAACAAGCATTTTCAATCACACTTTTATTTATTTTATTTTTGATTTTAAAATAACTTTTACGAAGTCTGTTTAGCATAGTGAAACATATCACGTATACATGCAGGCTTGAGAAAGTCGCATAGATATATTCAGACCTCACCAGAAGTCGAACCCAGAACACCGAGCATGAGAAGCCAATGTCTTGATCATTGGACTAAAAGGGCCGAAAATATACAAATGTGTAAAATCATCAGATAACTGTTGAAGTATTGTTTAGAAAACCTACTTAATTTTTTTTCTGAAATTTTAATTTTTGACGGAAAATTATTAACATCCAAAGGTCCGGTGTGAAAAGAGAAGTTCTATCAGCGATGTAAACGTAATTTTATCAAACAATATTTTTACATGTAGGTATGTTCTAAGAACAGAGTTACTGGATTTTGTTTCCAGAGAGATGATTAATTAGTAAGAATAAATTATAGAAGTCTCACAGAGACGAAGCTATGAATATGAGAAACGTGTGTGAAAGTCTTTTGTACGATGGCCCAGGTCCAGGAATTGGTGAACTTTAAAGTGATCATTGATCAATTAAGCCATCTAATACAGCGTGCAAGTCCTGGGCTATCATATAAGAAGACTTCTACATACGTTTTTCATAACCATAGCTTCGTCTCTGTGAGTCTTCTATAACTTATCTTAATTAAATAAAATAAAAAAAATTATGAATGATGTTCTGTAAGCATTTTTTGAGTCTATAATCTCTGAGATACCTTTAAAATATACACATATACACATATAGTGTATATTATACACTATATGAGTATGAGTCTCTGTTTTTTTAATTTGCCCCAGCTGTATTAAATGAATCAAGAATTTACAACAAGCAAATCACACTTTCCTCGTCATTTTCGACGGGTTACAGCTGGCACTGTTGCTAATAATTCATCTCGCCCCTCCCTCCCCCCACTCCTCCGCCAGCTCGCAGGAAGTTCGTCCATCAATAATTCATAACCTCCCGTATATATTATTATCTATCCAGTGTCGGCCCATCAATTCGCGTCGCTGCGTTTCAGTTTTCCCGCGCTTCTCGGGCGTATTATTAATTTTGGCGGGAAAGAATTTCATTCCGCTTATTTTTTCTCATCCTCCGCCTCTCTCACCCCGCCCTCCCGTCTCCCTCCCTCCACACACGGCCTACGTACCGCCCAACGCCGCCCGCCTGTCCTGAAATTTGCATACAGAATTCTGAACGAATTTCAGTAATGTTTTCTGGTACACGCCGCGCAAGAACCATGTTATTATAAGCCGAGGGGTATTCTAGTTCCTGCGAATACTTTTGCAGTTATTTTTATTCTTACTACTGTGATACATTTTCGGGTATTATGACGTTTGATGGAGCTTTAAAATACCGCCGATACGTGCACGGCACGATCTAAAACGAGCGCCCTCTTTTGACTCCTGCTAACATCGGCTGCATCTACAAAACCAACTTTAACATTTAATCTATATATGTAATACTCCTATATTGCTAGCAGGGTCTGGAAATAGGCGAAGTCACTACAGTACAGAAATATATGTTTGTCTCACCCATACCGGTGTCACTTCGAGTCTTATGCGCATGTCCGAGACTTAGCGCCAATTTTTATCCAATCAGCGCCGCCACATGGGATAAATGAGAGTCACGACGCTTGCGCACAACAGGTCAAGTGACAGCCATGAGATAAAAGTAGCATTTTCTGCCCACTTTAGTTCGTGACACCTCCATTTATGGGCATTAGGCATATGGGAGTATTACATATATGGTTTAATTATAATTTCAAGGAATTCTTTTGTTCAAATTCGCGCGCGCTTGCTCCAATAATGTTTCTTTTAGTTAACTTAGTTTCGCAAAAAAAGAGGTCAGCGTTAGAAAACGTCCGCACTGTAAGTGACACAGACTGTGTTACCATGAAGCAATATAAAAAATGCGGACTGTTATTGATTAAATGAAGGTAGTAAATTCAATACATGCTTCTAATTCCCATACATAGATCATCATCTCCCGCAGTGTCTCCCTCTTTTCTCTGTCAACTGTTATTCGCTGTCACATATTTTGGTAGAATTTAATGTATTAGTCATTCTTTTGGGTTTGTGGGCGGCATGTGGGTCTCTTTATTGCATTCGTTCAACGATTGTCCGTCCTTCGAGCAGTGTGCCTTGCCGAAGAACAATTCATATCTATACTATAATATACAAAGAGGTAAAGTTTGTAGGTTTAGATGTAGGAGGTAATCTCCGAAACTACTTATCCGATTTCGAAAATTCTTTCACCAATAATTAGAATAGGATTTCAGGGTAGAGATGTATTATATATTATCTCGTTAAAATAAAAGAAATTTTCGTGGTGACCTATTTTACAATTAATGTAGACGAAAAAATGGTCGAGTTATGCGTTTTTTATGAACGCTGTCTTAACGGTAAAAGATATTTAAATAATTTTTGTACAGAAGTTGTAGAGCTCAAAAAGTTCTATAAAAAATATGCGACGATATATATTTGTATGTTAAGATTAATACAAAAATTGATAAAATATGAGTAAAAGTTACTAAAAATCTACGTGCGAGCCGCGGGCACACCTAGTAATATATAAATTGATTTATTCATAGTTTCAATTATGATACAAAATTAAATGACATTATGCACTAAATTTTTCATGTTGGATGTTGCCACTTGAATAGCTCTAAGGCCCTATCCATAGTATCCATGTAAATTTTATTATTGTATAAAATAAAATAAATTAATTTATCTATTCCAATATTTGCATGCGTACATAGACATGCATACACACATTCATATTATTTTTCATACATATTGGAATGTATACAGGTTCTAACAAAACTAGTCCACAATTCTAGGTGGATTTCTGCCTATGTCATTATTTTGACGTTTAGTGAAAATCACAGATAAATAGTAGAGAAAATCTGACGGTGATCGAAAATAAGTGTAACCAGAGACATGCGACGTTCAACAAACGAGTATAAAGTGTTCCATAGACGAGTGATTAGGGCGAGATAATTTTTTAATGAGACACAGAATGATGAATAGGTACATGATACTTAAAAAGCAACACACTATAAGTTAAAACTCAGCATATAATCCCAATTACAATTGTCTTTGACCTGTTCTAGCATAAACATGCAATTAATAACTGACTTATGTGTTCCATGGGTTCAGGTTTTTCTCAAGAAAATGTGTATTGTGTAGGAGTGGCTTTCTGTATTATGATATTTGATAGAGTATTTGCAAGAACATCACCATCAACGTTAAGGCCAGCACAATATGTATTGTATATATATGACCCATTCGTATGATGGGAGAAAAATAACCAACATTATTAGAATGCTGGCTTATTCTAAAGAACTCTTCGGGTTTCTTATACGGGGCTAAACATTCAAATTTATGTCAGATAAAGAAAGGGAATCAATAGCTCCACTGAAAATATAATGAATTTTAGAATAGATCTCCAGTTAAATTCATGTGCAGTGATTTAAGAAAATTTCGATTAATTTTAATTGTTTAACATTAATAACCTCGCAGGACTATATTCCTACTTTGATTATGAGTCGAAAATGTTCAAGCTATTATGACCTAATATCCAAAGTTAAGGAGATATGCCACATCAAAGTTTGCATTTTTTTTTCAATATTTCTGACGTATTTTTTGTACAACGTTGGACTATCATTACAGTAACTTATATCGAATATGAAAAATTCATTCTCTTTAATAAAAGTCGAATAAAAAAATAAAAACCTTTATTTAACTTGTATTGAAACGAATATTTTTTTTGTAATAGATATGAGTTATTGTAATGATAGTCCAACGTTTTACAAAAAATACGTCAGAAATATTGAAAAAAAAATGCAAACTTTGATGTCGCATATCTCCATAACTATTGATATTAGGTCATAATACCTTGAACATTTTCGACTCATAATCAAAGCAGGAATATAGTCCTGCTAGGTTATTCATGTTTTACAAATAACCCTGTATGTTATTTAACAAATAGATTGAATCGAATTGAAGATCACAATCGTTGAACATTAATTATATTTCACACTAGACTACATACTCGTCTGAGGCCCTCCGTGAAATTATTTCACACATTTCAGTTAGTGACGTCACAACCCTAGTAAGCGGGCGGCGCGCTATAAGCGAGATTGTTGCGAGCGCCGGAATAGCCCGGCACGCACGCAGCACGCACACAGACGCACGCCTGTCATCCGGCATACTAATTTAATCGGGCATGGGTATAAGAATTTTATGACGTCATATTTCCCCGTGCGCTGTAAAATAAAACTAGTTTATTTAATTTTGCCTTTACATCAGATTGCCACATGCTGTGTTGGATGAAAATATTCTCGAATTTATTTACTTCGACATAAAAAGACTTTATTTCAACCACAAAAAAATAATATCGAAATTATTGCCCCTCGAAATTATAACGAATAAAATGTAAGTTTAATCTAATTCTAAAATATAAAAAAATATTTACTCTTTAATATAAACAAAAAATACATGCGATGTACACTAGTTTTATTACCCGGCTTCGCCCGTGATTTAGATTCTTGTTTATATTACTTTCATATTCTGAAAAAAAAAGAATCTTGTAAGAAAGAAAAACAGCGAAACAATTACGTCATCGCAAATGATTTCCGAAAAGTAACTTTCAAAACATTTAAATACAATTAAATCAATTCGTTCTTTAAAATACTATTTTTTTCAAAATTACTTTCATTCATAAAAAGTCATGTGGAACCAACTACATGACGTATTTATTTAAAATAAATTTAAAATATTTTTATACAACCTAGTAAGTTGTATGAAAAAAACATTAAAAAAGTAACCCATAAAAACGAAGTTTTTACAGTACTCCCTTTCTCATTTTCGGGTTTCATGTCTACCTTATGCGTCGGAATATTCATACAACTTGTATGAAAAAACCATTAAAAATTTGAAAAATCCAAAATAATACTATGATTATTATTTTTAACGAAAATTTGATAGATCTTCTTGATCGTCGCCACGAGTCTACTTGCAAAGTTTCCGCTCGATTGGATCACGGGAAAAGGGTTAAAAATCGATCCAAAGTTTTTTCGTCAAGCAAACAAACGCCACGAGTTAAAAGAAAGGAAGTAAAAAACTAACCCATAAAAACCAAGTTTTTATTTTATTCCCTTTCTTTGTAAATTAAGTTTACCATCATGTAATTAAATAATTGATTGACTGAACTATGTCAGAAATCTCCAAAAATATCTCTTTATTATTTGATTTCTTCCCAAAAAACCAGTGTGCTGTCATCTGTGAACCATTTGTCATAAATTTTCGAAATTCGTAGTGAAGTACGTATTATACTTACCGACGGAATAATTCAAATTTTAAATATTCCGTGACGTTATCAGGCCGCCGTTGGTAGTAATCAAACTTTTGTTATGAATCCAATTTGAAAAAACTATTAAAATTTCAAAAATTCCGAAATTATACTAGAATTATTATTTTTTTTTAACGAAAATTTGATAGATCTTCTTGGTCGTCACCACGAGTCTGCTTGCAAAGTTTCAGCTCGATTGGATCACGGAAAAAGGGTTAAAAATCAATCCAAAGTTTTTTCGGCTGACAAGCAGACGCTACGAATTAAAAGGGACTAAAAAAATGACCTGGTACTTAATACTTGTGAGATATGCTCTCTCATACTACTAGGAAACTAACACTTATAGAAAGTGCAGGGTTTAATGACGACTTCCAGAAAGATACATCGAAATATAGACAGTGAGAAATAATTAAATCGCTGATGTAAGAAGCCAGTTAAGAAGTTGGTTACCACGTACAACGCTGTGAGAGAGAGAATTCTCTAGGTAAGCAAGGAAGGACTCACCAAAAAGTTTTCATGGGAACCTCGGCAAGAACCGCAGCCACTGGGTGACTAAGGATGAGATTAGTGGGCACAATGAAAAAAGGTGCATATACATTTCAGGTTTCGGATTGGGAAGATTTTCCCAAGACGGGGACGATGCTAATGATAATAAAAATAATATTGAACAATTTATGCTGCGCCATTTTTTTTTGAAAATTCGTCAAGGGAGTTTACGTAGATCTTATATTTTAACAATTTATTTTTTTACGTATGTTCTGAGAACACAATTACAGGATTTTGTGCACAGTGAGATAATTATTAATTAAGGTAAATTATAGAAGTCTCACGAAGACAAAGCTATTTATAATAATTTAGGAAAAAATAGTAGATGACCTGAACATAGACTGCTCTCCAGGCCCGGACGGAATATCCGCTAGAGTAATTAAATCGTTCAAAGAAATATTACTAAAACCTATAGTTCATATATTTAATTTAAGCATCACAAAAGGTATTTTCCCGTCCCAACTAAAAACGGCTAAAATCACACCCGTACATAAAGCTGGCAATAAAGACGATCCAAATAACTACCGACCTATATCCATCCTAAATTTACTATCTAAGCTGCTAGAGAAATGTGTTTGTAATCAATTCACCAACTTTTTAGAAAAACATCAAATTTTAGCCAACAACCAGTTTGGATTTAGAAAAAATCGGGGTACACAAGAAGCAATACAGGAAGTTATTGGTTATATTTCAGACAAACTTGACAATAATAAAAAATGTATAGCAATAGCACTAGACTTGACGAAAGCTTTTGACACAGTTTCACATGAAAAAATGCTTCACAAACTAAAACAGACTGGACTTTCGGAAGCAAGTTACAACTGGTTCAAAACTTACTTTACAGACAGAACACAATTTACACAACTTGACAAAACTAAAAGTGACGAACATTACATCAAATACGGAGTCCCTCAAGGAAGTACACTAGGACCTGTTTTATTCCTACTATACATAAACGATTTATGCAAGCTAACAACGGGGGGGAAAGTAGTTACTTTTGCAGACGATACAATACTCCTGTTCCACGCTTCATCATGGGATATTGTTTTCAAAGCAGCTGAACTGGGTTGCAACATAGTAAAACACTGGCTGGAAAATAATTTGCTAACAGTCAATCTCAAAAAAACTAAGTATTTGACATTCAGCATAGATAAAAGAGGGCAGCCATCTAGCGATTTAAAATTGAATATGCATGATTGCCAACACCAAAACTGTGATTGCACCCCCTTGGAAAATGCAGATAGTGTGAAATACTTGGGAATCATAATAGACAGGCACCTAAACTGGAAACTTCACATTGAACTATTATCGGGAAAACTTTTAAAACTCATTTACCTTTTTAAATCCATACGTAATATTTTTAATAAACATCAACTCAAAACTATCTATTATGCTCTTGCCCAGTCATTTTTGAACTATGCGATTCCAAGTTGGGGAGGTACTTACAAAACCACATTAAAACCAGCTATAACGGCACAAAAAACCTTGCTCCGAGTCATTAATAAGAAACCATTCACATACCAATCAGACAGACTATTCAGAGAATTTAATGTACTGGACGTTAGACAGCTGTTCGTTAAGTCTACCCTCATCTTCTACATTAAAAACACAAACCACCTAACAGCAACCAGGAACTCG
>JADDOH010013295.1:0-15516 GCA_016648135.1 Agrypnia vestita | reverse complement strand
ACGAGACGATCAACGAGTTGAATTCGTCAACTAGTTGACGCGTCAACTTCGTTACGCGGACGTCGCGGACGTTTATCTAAACATCGGGACGATAGTCAACTGTCTACGGTTTGACGCGACGCTGCTCGACGGCACAACCGTTGGTTATTTTTATTACGTTAATTTTTAAAATTTTAAGAAGTTCGAAGGAATATAGTTTCGGGGAAAGTAAAACCGCTACTTGTGCTTATATGTAAAAAGAAATATTTTATTATTTATTTGTTTACGCACATTATAGGCTTTTACATATTGTTTTATATACTTCTTTCTATATAACAAATAAAGAAGTAGGTATACACAGCAATATCAGGTGTTAGCAGTAAAATATAAATATAAACTACATATATAAGCAGTGAAAGTATTGGGTATAAGCATTAAAATGTGAGTAAATAAAATGGAAGGAAACAATGATTTTGCGTAATAAAGGCACCAGTTATGAGGTGCGGTAAAAAATGCTTTACATTTATTTATTATCTATAAATTTATAAATAAATACATAATTTAAAAATACTTTACATTTGAGATTTTACATAGAAATTTATTGAAGAATACATCTTTCAAAGTCAGGCTTTCACTTTGTGGTGACATTATTAATAAATAAACATATCTGTATTATTTTTCAACTTTAGTTTAAGGCTCAATCTGAGAAAAGGAACATTGTTCCCGAAATATGTAAAAAACCAATAAAAAGTGGTGTAAACAAAATTATAATAGATTTATTTTTTTATCTATAAATTTGAAAAAAGGGAATTTTTAATAAAAATTAATTAAACCTAAATTCAAGATTATATTACATATATAATAATTAATGTTGGACTCCTGAATAAGGACCATAGTTAGGTATAGAAAATTTTATTCCCTACAAGTTATATCATTTATATGCTAAAGTTGAAAAGTAAGGAAATAACACAATAATTAAATTTTAGCATCCCTTTTCAGGTAGATATAAGAAGTCGAGATCGATCGAATAAAATATTGATTTTAGAAAAATATCTAGCCGGCCTGTTAATTAATAATAGTTCAATAAAAAATAAAATAATTAAACAGAATTGTTTTATTTTATACAGCGTAAAATTGGGAATTCACCGAATCGTCGCACGTGACATCACAAAAAATCAAGTAAAAAAATAATAGATAATAGCTTATTAAGCCTATCTCGCCCTACGCATGTATTCAAATTTCAAATCTCTAGTCATAGTTCGTGTACACAGATCTGCACTCTATGGTAGTGTACTTTAGAGTTGAAATGAAATTACCCGTCGAGCCGTCTATGACGTCTATGGCATCTACAAGTCGACAGCGAGAGATGAGAGAGAAATGAACGGAGACGTTTTGTCTTGCTCTCGCTCGTTGCTTTGCATTGCGTTAATCTCGAATCGTCCACCGACCACGGCGTCCGCTGTCCACCGTCTACGAATTCAACTAGTCCATGCGATAAACGTAAACGGTCGACGCGTCGATGCAACGTCAACGGTTGATTTCAACTAGTCCGTCCATTCAACGCCCATCCCTAGGCAACACCACTTAGAAGGAAATAACCTTATCGAGTCACGGGCGTGTCGCTTGTTAACTTTCAGTCTACCCACGCGTACAATATTCCTAACCTCGCATCTTAAACTACCAGCCTTCTTTGTAATTTTATTTTAATATAATTGTGACTAACGGTGTTTCCCTTCTCAATCATGCATCTTCCTACATCCCCAGCACTGCAATATTCCGTAAGTAACCGTTAAATTATAATAAAATACCAGGGGCATTGCTTAGTGCTGCCCATTTCACAGAGAAGCCATGCATAGAGAAAGACTGCTAGCACCTGTATGATCTCACCACATATTTGTGGTCCACCACCACTTATCCTAATCAGCTCCCAATCTGATTAGGATAAAGGGGATGAAGAAGAAAAAAATTAGATATTTATCTTAAAAGCAGTTTCATATCAAAATAAATAAAACAAATTCATGTACAAATTATTTATATTTACCTGATACATATCTTACAATAATTATTATTTATACATATGCAAATAATGTCTACAGGTTAGTAGGTACATTTTTAAATTACTTTATTACCATATTCTAAAAATGATCCTATATTGTACTTTATATTGAGGTCAACTAAAGCTCTCGGGGCTAAAGGGCTTAAAGAATAAAAGTTAGTGTTGCCCCGCTCTTAAAAAATAATGTGTTTTAAAACTGGTTAACGCAATAAAAATTAAATGCAAACCTCAACACAATCTAGCTATCACAATAATTGTGTTATTAGTTCATCAACACTGCCTCTCCTCTAACTTAATCTGGTAAAATAATTATTAATTTCCAACCGAATCATCTATGCACTTGTATAAAGAAAAAATCCTGGTAAAGAAATCCATTGCATTGGAGTTTCTTCAAGCGGGATGTATATTTATTTGTGATTTGTATTAAAAAGAAAATATTTCAATACCTAAGTTATTATCATTTGTGTCGTAAAATTCATTTCATGTTTTCATTGTTAAATATATTAATTCTAAAAAAGTATTGAAATAGTTTTGCAATAAAGTGACATATCATTAAAAAATTAGCATCAAAATAAAAGCATGCATTTAAAATGATATATAATAAGATATACAAATGCCAGCCACACTCCAAATAACATAACAATAAAATATTTTTAAATATATATGCTGAGTATGTTCACATACAGTCGGTAATGAAGACTAATTTATTATATGAAAAATTTATTTGTATGTACACACAAATAATATTTTTCCTTTATCACTGGGATTGAAGTAGGTAACCGTTCACACTCAATTCACGCTAAGTGTGTTAAAACTCTGGTATTACAAAAAATTTTGTGTCATTTTAAATGCAAAACAGTTTAAAATGGCCAGAATGAATTTTAATTTTTAATAAAATATTTTTTTGGTAATAACTCCATATCTTGTAAAATTTAGAATGTGTGGCAAAGTTTAGCCTTCGGAAACCCCGTTACAAATAACGTGCCACTTGTCAGTTGCACATCTCTAGTGACGTCCCCTAAAATGTTTTACTTGTGGTGTGGTGTTCCCAGAAAACACACTTCGCCACTAATGCAATAAATCTTTGTAATAAAATAAATAATAATATATTAAAAGAGACAGATTGTTTGCAACGTATCAGGAAAGTTATCGTTGAATGTTGAATTAAAAACTGTCATAGAACTAAAAAAATTTTTTCTTCTATTTTCAACATATCTCGAGAAATCTATTTTCATATTAGAATTTCACAAAATGAATTTAGATACAAATTACAAAAAAAATCGATATTATTTGTGGCACGTTGACCCTGAACAAAATACAACAAGTGGACTCTGGATTATCCGGGGTCTCATTAACCAGGTTGCGTTAATAACTTGGCAATAAAAAATTCTGTTTTTTTCTTTCAATATTTCAAAATTCTTTATGAAATGTAAAAATAATATTATATTAATTAAATAAAATATATAACTCGTGAAGTTATGAATGAACATGCAGAATTGTAAAATTGCCCAAATCATGAAATTTTAAGAATCCCGACGCACAAAAGTGGTGCATTTTGAAATTATTGGATGATTTATTCTCTTATTTTATATACTTAATATTGTATTTTCGGCCTGTATGTGTGAATACATGTATTTTTTTCACAATTTTAACAATTTTAAATCATGTGTAAATTTTGCCTCAGTATTATTGGGTAACAAGTAAACAATCTGTTTTGAAGTTTTTACATTTGTGTTTGTATTATTTTTCTATTTTATTATCTTATTTTATATCTCAATATTGTATTTTAATGCTGAACAGTTGTGTGAGATTGTGTATTTCTTTGCAAAATTATCCAGGTCATTTTTTTCTCTCGTACCCGGATAATCGAAAGTCTATTGTAAATCCTTATTTTTGAAAAAAAATGTTAAAAATTGTAAAAAAAAAGAGTTTTAATACAGGTAGAAGACTGAACTGATAGATAATACAGCGCAATAAAATTAAATCCACAAACATAAAATAAGTTGTTTTAATTATCTCTGTACAAATTGTATTGATTTTCCAATCAATACATTTGTGAATAGATTGTCACAAATATCAATGAGCAAAATTCAAAACTGATCCAACAAAAGTCAAAATTAGTGATTCCAATGACTCTTTACCCAAATCCCAAAAATAGAGTTTCTGACGCACGAATGTCAATGTTAAAATATTGTAGTTTTATTTAAGTGTGAGAGTGCGAAGGATGAGATTTGGGTCTCAAAAGAGACCCTCTGAGAAAACTGAGAGATTTCTCATAAAATATGGTATTTATGAGTCGTTTCATTCTATGTATTTAGGCAATGATCCTAAATACTTAGCGATTTTTAGAAACGTCTCACACACGCCAAAAAACACAGCTCAAACTTGATACTGATTTAGATGTTACAGAAAAAATTTCAAAACAATATACAGGGTGTACCAGAGCTAGCAGCAGAAACTTGGCCGGTAGATTCCTAGCTATGTTATGAGTCTAAAATGTTCAAACAACCATAACCTAATATTAATAGTTATGGTGATATGCAATATCAAAGTTTGCATTTTTTTTCAATATTTCTTACTTATTTTTTGCAAAAAGTTGAACTATCATTACAATAACTTATATCGATTATGAAAAATTCATTTGCTTCAATACAACTTAAATAAAATGATAAAAATCTTGTAAAAAATGACTTTTTTCAATTTTTGCAAGGTTTTTATCATTTTATTTGACTTGTATTAAGTATAGTTAGGAATCCACAGGCCGAGTTTCTGCTGCTAGCTCTGGTACACCCTGTATAATGACTTAAGCAGTAAAAAGGGGGCATAAAAAATAATTAGCGTATTGATTAGTTTTTTAATGGGCAGATTATTCTTTCAATAATCAGCATTAGGAATGGATAAACAATATTTCTCTATTAAATAATTAGTTTGCTGCTACATTTCTCTTCGTGACTGTTATCGATTCATTCAGCCCCCAATGGCGGAAATAGTCTAGGAACAAAAAACTGTCCTAAACAAATACTGTTTGCAATAAAAATTAGCACAACCATTAAAATGTAGTAAAAACTCAAGAATTAAAAAAAAGTAAGTAGATTTAAGAGTAAGTAGATAATTTTATCATTTTAAATTAAAAGGTTTAAAAAATATATGAAATTTAATAAATTGAAAATCAATTACTAAAAACATTTATGCAATATTAAGAAGACCTTTTGGTATTTCATTTTTGTGAGAACGTTTCACATTTACGAAACAAAAATTGAAATTTCATGAATAATATAATATATGAGTTTGTTAACTTTTCGATTCTATATCTTTCCAAATCAACGTAGAAGAGATTGCAAAGATGATGTCGTCATTAGCAGGCTTTAAATAAACTATTGGTAACATAGAACTTAAATTAAAAATACCACAACACTCTTTGATATTATTAATAACGATAAATAATATGGCAATCGAAAAATTATATTAAAAATGTGCATATGATTAAAATTAATAGTGTGAAACAAAAAAAAGCCTTTTCACCAAGCTACAAAACAAAGTTTACATGGCATATATTCTGTATATGGCATAACTAACCTTAAAACTACTTAATCATTATGTTATCACTGTTTTCTTCTATCCCTTGAGACATAAATGCCTTAATAAAACATATTCAAAAGTTAAATGGATATTAAAACAATTTTGCCTTGTGTACTTATCATAACCATAATACACATTACAATATATCTACTCACCCCTACCTATTGTAATAATTTGCTAAGTATTATACATTGGCAACATAATGTTAATGAAATAAAATTCCAATATACCTTTGAAAATTACAGTTAGCTAAGGTATAAGTAGTAGGTGCCTTCGATTTTCTTTTAGAGAAAATTAATGAAAATCTGACATTCCGTGACAAAAATGGTAACACTCATTCTAACTCTCGTAACTCTACACATATAATACAATTCTTTAAGAAACAAAATATCACCTTGGTCAGGATCAGGAGCATTTACATATTTTTAAACAATCTCTACAAATCATTTGATCCCAAATCAACAATTCCCGATGTGCAAACGAACTGCATAAAATGTTTTGTAACTTGTAAGCACGGTTTTCACTTAAACCAACTGTTTAGTAAAAAACATATTTTTTAAATTAATTTGTAATTTCAAAAACTTTGCTTTTGAATAAGTAATGATTTTCTCTTTTTGTATTTGCTCCTCACAGTTGGGATTTAGTTAAAATGTATTGTTTATTCTAATTCCGGGTTATTAAAAAAATTCCTGTAATTTGCAATGCGTAATTATTCCCTCCAAAAAAACTTACTTACATCCCACCACAAAACGTCAAACTTGTATGGATATCACGGATTTATTTCAATTCAATTCAATTTATTTATTTCTTATATAACATTTACATTACAAACGTATATTTAATTCAAAGAAGAGAGAAAATATACAAACAACAAAATATCAAACATATATAATTCTTTAATATAATATCTTCCAACAGGCATAATCATTGGCAGGTTAGAATGAGAATTACTATGAGGTCCCTCATAGTAATTCTCATTCTACTTTTTATTCAAACTCGTGTTACCATTTTTTCATAGAATTACATTTCAATTGATTAATCCATTGAATTCATTTCATTTTCAATGACATACAAGTCAATAAATTCTTCCTTTCAATGTCTATCTATCTCTGCCTTCCAATACATATATACATATTTATTTCTTAATCGTTAGCACTCATGGACTCCACAGCAGCGCCATTTAAAGTTTTTATTCAAAATGGAAGGCGCCACTATGGCTACACTATTACAGGACACGAAACCTTGAACATTGCACGTGTCGAATCACGTCAATTCTCCATTGTTTCTTATTGTATGTTTTTAATGCACATAATATTTTATTCTGTGCATTTCAAATGCCTGCCCAGAACTTTGATAAAATACTGAGTGCTTAGAGTATGGACTGCGCTCCAAACATTACCACAACTATTCTAAACATAAAAACTGAGATCAAACTTCAATTTCTTTACTGCTTAATACAAGATGCATTTATCAGACAGTTTAATCTTTACAGAATCATTACATTCCTTAGCGGTTTTCAGGTGTTGTACAAAAACTTTACAAATTAAAAAATAAACAAATATGATTTGCTAATTTTTCAGGGCACATCTAGTATTTCCACTTTATTAAAATTGAGAATTAGTACAAAGTATCACATTGAAACATTCATTTCTACATATTAATTATTAATACATTTGCAATGCAGAAAATCGTAAAATGTAATTATTATTTCATAGTGTATTCATTATAACACATATCGGGAAGTAGTAAAAAGCATTTGTGTGTACAACTCCATTAACACGTTCAATGCAGGCAGTTGTGCGGGGCAAGTTCTCAAAACAATTACCCAGATGATGTCCTATTCATTTGCTTATATTTCAACACAGTGACAGCAGAATCTTTGATCAGTAAGAATCGGCACATCTTAGTATTATTTGTCGCATAAATTCATCTGAATTTTAATCAGCACTGGACGTGTTAAAAAATGGTACGGTATTTTTCTCGAAAAAAAATTAGAACAGAAATAGCTTTATGTATGAATCACTAAGATTTTTCTATATTATATGTAATCCACGAAATGTTATAACTTTAATTAATAAAATCAAATAAGCGAGTATAAAAATTGTTCAGACATATAATAGAACGTATTGCACACATGTACCAATGATTTTCTGATTGAAAATAAAAAACCTATTAATCAAACAAGAAACAATCAATTTAAAAAATAATGTTTGGAATGACATACAAAATATGATACATAAGCACAATTACACAAAGAGTGCTGCACGCATGTATTCCGGTCAAACTACATATTTTAAATAAAATTATAATTTATGTAAAAAAAAAAAAAAAGTGATGAAAAAGCCTATTTTACAAAAGACCTACCTGCTTGATCTAAGAAGCATACACTTACCTAATAGCTTTCCCATTTAGCAAAAAAAAAGAAGACTTAAATGAAACAACATCGACTGAAAACGTAAAAAACTTGATACTTCAACAAATTACAATCGTAACATCTCAATACCCATTTACATATCTATATACAATCTGATATAATCTTAAAGATTTCTCTCAATAACAAACTAATCGCATGCTCGGCTGAACGCATGAAAAGGTTCAAAAACAGTTTTAAAATAAATTAATTGACACGCTACAATGTGTTTCCACATAAGTTAGATATGCCTACTGTATTTACACATAAGTTAAATGTCTTTAATATTTTCTGTAATACATAAATGGTTTAAAATGGAAAATATGTAAGTATTAAAATTCACTGCAAGATATTAAAAGTGTGAAAAAAGGTAAAAACACTGATACCCGTTCAGCTCCCAGTAAGCCCTGCAAAACATTGCACCGGATCACCTTTGTACACAACATTTAAGCATGTACATACTAAATAACCTCCACATCGTTTGCAATGTACACTGACTCGACAGCGGCAACAACGACACCTCAACACGAGCGCAAAGGACACCCAAGAAGACTTCACGAACCCGACGAGACTTCCGGAAGATCAGAGAAGGGCGGACCGGCCTTCGGCGGCCGGAGCCACCACCCTTGCTGCCCGTGGCACCTGCCTTACCGGAAGAAGGCCTCCAGCATCTCCACAAACAGCTTGTTCATGTGCACCTTCCCCTCTCGGTTGACAGTTGTCCAGAATTTCCGGACAATGTGGTCTGCCTGTCTCAAGGCCGGTAGAATTAGCAGAAGTTGCTGCAGTACACTCGCCGCGTTATATGGCCTAAAGAACAAGTAAACAACAATTTGATTAGTGGCGAAAATAACAACATTATTATTAAAAATTTGATTTCATTAACGGTTAATTCCGTCAATACATCAAAATCTATATCTAAATAAATATATGCCAGCCTCCAACAGAAAATTGATGAATCAATGTCGAAGGTAACTTCATAAATGAAAGAAAAAAACTGCACCAAATGAATTGTGTGTTGAATGCAATGTGTCTCAACTGTGTCACTGTGTTCTTTGTAAATACTGTTTGAAATGAGATCCTGTGCAGAACACCACTTCACTCTGATATGTATGAATAGAGTTACATTGTCTTAAGGTTTATCTTGTTTCTATAAATTATTTTGTAAGTATGTATTTCAATGATTTCAGCAGACATTCCATCAATGCTTGTCTCGACTGACAACCAGACTGGAAATTGACTTCAAGTGAATTATATAAGTTATTTCAAAGATTGTGCAACAATCACAGAAGATAAAGCCATGTATTCATTAGGGGACAAATCGCTAAACATTCCGCTCGACATGTCGCATCAACATCTACGCTCATGTTTCGGGGACAATGACGCGGTCATTTGACGTGTACACACCGGGACTCGCATATCTTGTCGCGGAAATGTCATCCGATGAGGTTATGGATGACAGCTGCGGTATCTCATTTGGCGAAAACGGGGTTCCGCGCAATTCGAAATGTTTTTTTGGGTCGCAATTTCAAATTAGTGAGGGTTTACTGTAGTACATTGAATATTATTAAAAACAAGGTCCTTTTTGCAAATAATTATTGTTTTCCAAACGTCGCGGAAATATATCGCCCTATGAGGTTAGGATGATAGCCCGTATCTGTTTATGTTAATGAGTTTATCGAAAAGTAGAAGAGAGAAAAAGAGGAGAGCGAAATTATTTACTGCAAAGAGAAAGAAGGACGGACATTCTATGCGATCTTCGATCGATACAGCTCGGTGAGTTCGAGAACGATTTCGTTTCCCCGCATTGTCATCTTGACAGATATAGCGCATGCGTATTCACTTGTAAACATACCACGTGGTACTGACGCTCCGCGGAATGTTGCAGTGAGTACGCTCGGGTACCGTGCGCATGGCAACGTTACCACGGCACGTAGAAATGCCGCGCTATGTTGTGCGCGAGGTCGCGGAACAGTGCACGACGTTGCAACGTCACGTAGACTCTATGCCGCGCGTGCTGTTGAGGGACAATTTGTCCCCTAGTGAATACATGGCTTAAGTCGATAGTCAAAAAGCTATACGATAACAGGAAAAACAATTATTCAGTGATCTACTAAACTCACACATGCACTTGCATGTTTAAGTGGGGAAAGCATTAAAACTACCGCAATAATAATAAACCAGCAGTTAAGCAATCAGTTACGCTGATTGTTTGCTGCTAGGCGCTGCGGGCGGGTGTGCTGACCACTACGCGGTCGTTGATGTCTGCAATTGGCTATCGGCTGCACTGTTCGCTGATCAGCCATAAGTGTATGCAATTAGCTATCGCCTGTTGTCTGCTACTTTTCATGTGGTTTGGTTATTTTATGAAGCTGTCAAAGG
Source organism: Agrypnia vestita (assembly GCA_016648135.1). Taxonomy (NCBI): domain Eukaryota; kingdom Metazoa; phylum Arthropoda; class Insecta; order Trichoptera; family Phryganeidae; genus Agrypnia; species Agrypnia vestita. The sequence continues at coordinate 5,110 of JADDOH010013295.1, read as the reverse complement.
CAAAACCAAGCATTGTATACAGTGTTTTGAAGCAATCATAACGCAATAGAACCTCTTTAATTCGAAATTCAAGGGATCAAACAAAAACATTTCGAATAATGCTGAGAACCCCGTTAATTCGAAATTCAATTCAAAGATAAAAATGACAATACGATTGTGAAATTTGCCTAAAATCGAAAAACTTATCAAAAAAGTTATATTTTCTGAAAAATGTCTGTATTTTTGCATATTTCAATAAATCATTTTGAAAACGCAATAATTATTATGCTAATACAAAAACATAATACTAAAATAGGTATTTACTAAATTATCAACCTACCCAATATTGACATATTTATTATTCTCTGTTATGAAAAAATCGAAATATTTTTTCAATTTCATCAAATTTCAAAAAAAATTGTAGCGTGTGGACCTAAAATGTATTAATTTATGATCAAGGGGGTAAAAATTATTGCGAATTACGAATTACCTTGGTTTTGAATTATCAGGGTTAGTCTACCATGAAATTAACATTTTGGGACTTATGTATTTAAAAATTTCGAATTATGGGGAATTTCCAATAATCGGGGTTCGAATTAATCGGACAATCTATATTGAGCATTTTTGTAAATATTTCACTTCAAAGATGCAATGTTTAGGATCTCTCCCAAACTAATACTAGGTATAATAGTTACCACGAGAAATTAGCAAAAGTTTAACACAAGTTAAACACTTTGTGAAGTATAAGTTGCTAAAATATTTTTTTAAACCTTTATATGTGTACAATTAATTCCAACCTTAAGATGTTGAGACAATCATTAAGTGAAGAGATGATGCTATCTTTGAATTTCTTAAGGTGCGTTTGCTCATCCAATCTGATGTCAGAGTTGGCCAGGACCAAGGCCTTCAGCAGGTAATATTCTTCCTTCAGTATTGCAATTCTCTCCAACCGAGATATCACCTGCACACACTAGAAATACAAAACGAATTTTTAATTAATTTTATTTATTTCACTATTTCATTGTGACGAAAAACAACATAGTAAAAATATAGTATACAGAAAACCTGGCAAGAGTATGTAATAATAACATAAAACTACTTTATATAAGAGTAAGGATATGTTAATACTTACGTGAACATATAACTCGTGGGCACCCGCTTCCTTGGCTTCTCGTTCATCCATGGTGAGGTCGGAGGCAAACCTCAGCCGCACACTACTGCCGGGGGACTGGGTAACACTTTGCTGATGAAAAAATTATTTTTTATAGTGCATATTTTTTCACAATTTCGATATTTTTTGAGAGCATTGTTATTTTTTATTAATTTCTAAAAATGTAAAATATTTAAAAGATAATATCTACATATTTATTGTATTGTAATTATGTGTATGTAAATAATTTTATAATGAAGACATAATCTGAAAAATTGGGTTGCGAAAAAAGATGATACACAAAATCTTATGCGTAATGTACACACGACATACTAAATTCGATTGTCTTTCTTAAATGAAAAGAGGTCAACATTTTCTTTGTATATGAGTATTTCTAGTAGAGGCATGTAGTGAAAACAGAAGCGTGAAAGAAAGAAAGAAAAAAAAGAAGAAGTGAAAAAAGAAGAAAGAAGAAGTGAAAAAAGAAGAAAGAAGAAGCATGACTTTTTTCTAAGCATATATTCTGAAAAAAAATCAAAAAAAAGATATGTATTTCATTATATTCCTATCACAATAATTAACATATAATTCAGATATAAATATTTCATAATATTCTGCCAGATAAATATTAACTTTAGATGTTTTCCCCAAATATATGTTTACATAATAGTCACGCTTCAATGTTCTTACTGCATGCGCCTGATTTCTATACTATCTGGCAGGAAGCAGTTTTGTGGTGTATGTAATGCATCTCCTTTTCTCCTAGCTGGTTTTTTAATCATACTTCTGCAACCAGTCTGGTGGAAATGTAAGTATATAACACTGGAAATACCTTCCGGAAGGCCATGAGTTTGAACGTTCTACCAATAAGGACACAATTATTGGGTTGATGCAATAGTTCTGGTGCTTTTTTATAAGACACATTAGAGAGAGACAAGATCCAATTTTTAAATGGCACAAACATTAATTCAGTAGCCAGGGTAAAAGCATCTCTTGAAAAATTGTTTGCCTCAAAATCAAGGGTATTTTACTGCAAATGAATAAAAACATTGATACAGAAGTGAGAGATGAAAATTAAGTTATTGATTGATTTTTTTTTAAATTTTATATAGAAAAATGTCAAAACTTTTGCATCACCTCGATATTCTTTGGTGTAATCTTTAAAAGCTAGTATTACCTGATTCGCTGACTGCATCGACCTGAATGCAACCATCAGAGTTAACATTTCAGCCCAAGTACTTTGAAGCAATCTCATTTGATCATTCAGCTGCAAGTCAGTGAAACCTGCAACCATTTCACCGCACATTAATATTTTATGAATAAAATAAGAAAACACAAACAAAAAAAATAAACACACAGTTCAAATTATTCCTCCATATCGAGAGTAGAAAGCCGAAAGGGCAGAAGTGATTATTTCGAACCTTACGGGAAAGCAAAAGAGCAATGTTTCACTTATTATTAAACGATTTCCATATGTGTTTTGGATTAACAAATATGGAAATCGTTTAATAATAAAAGAAACATTGAAAAAATCAGATTGATAGAACTTTCTATTGCTTTCCTGTAAAGTTCGAAATAATCACTAACGCCCTTTTGGCTTTCCACCCTCGATATACATATTTTCAGGAAGAATTTTGACAGATATCAACCAAATGGAAAATGCGTGGAATAATAATGCGAGAATCTGTCACATTAAGGAACTGACATAATGAAGGCAGACCCACCGCTTACCTAGGACCGTTTTATAAGCAAAAGTTCCTATATCGATCCTTCTCATTCGCCGCCTGGTTGGCATTATTTTAATGCTAAAAGCAACCATGGGTGGGACCCATTATTGTAAAAAATAAGGGGGTCGAATGGCTGCCATCCAAAATATGCCCCCATTGTCCCGGCTACTCACTTCTTTATTGAACTGACGTAACTAACCAAAATATTTTATTGCCATTTGTGTTGTTTCTGGGTCAGATCTGGTAACTTAAACAGATTTACAGGCTCACCACCATTAGCCAGTTAAATTTCAGTTTGATATTATGACCAATTTTCCTAAGTAGATAAAAAATAATGTCATCAAATAACTAAATAAAAAAAAAAGGTAAAAAAAAAAAACTAACAAGGAGGCCCATATAACAAAGTAAAAATACAGATTAACACGATTGTGGATGTTCATGACATTTGTTACCTGATATGAAATATGACGTGTATAGCCGTTAAGCTAAATAAAGTTAAACAATGAAAAACAGCTACATATAACCATTGTGAAATGTGAAGAGAAAAATTGATTCCATCTTTACTGTCCTGTACGAAAGGGTGATCTCAATGACTCAAGTCAACTTATATATGTAATTGGATTAGTCGACTTTGCATTTTCAAATAGAATTGTAAAATATTCAAACAAGGAAAAAATATAAAATAAGTGTCCTATTAGAAAATTCTTTATCTGTGAATATATTGAAACGATATTGTGATTACATATTAAACAATTTAATTAAGTGCACAAAAAGGTAAAAACACAGATATTTATTATTATTAATTCAAATACCCAGACCATATTTTAATTGAAATTGTAGGTAACAACAGTATAATGAAAAAAAAACATTACTTTTTCTAGATTACACAAAGTTTGTGTTATTAAACGTATAACATCGCTGTATATATAATTAAGCCTATGTGCTGTTTTAGTACATTCTGAAATAAACAAATGAAACTGTTTTAAAAAATAATTGCACAGACTAGATTTATAAAAAATATTTTAAATAATTACTAGGCAGATTTGCCAGATGAACAGCAATGTTTTTTTAAGTATATCTCTATTATTTATATGAAAAATTGACAAATTGATTCGTTCATCTGAGAATGTATTAAACGGCACATAGGCTTTATTATATATACAGCGACGATAAGTACATATGTTATTCCAGAATGTGCAAGAATATAGGAGAAGTATAGGATGTAAAACAACATTGTATACTATATATTCTATTATATTATATTCTTGAATATGTACATATATGAATTTACTAATATTACACTGGTATGTGAACAAAACATAACATTTTTATTTAATAAAATGGTCTGAATAAAATAAAATAGCCAATAACCAAATTAATTAATCAATTAGAAAGACATACAGAAAAATCTAATTCACGAAAAAATATATGGTTACTACTGGGATTCGAACCCAGGTCACCTCCTTTCCGGGGCCGGTGCTCTGACCACTAAGCTATAGCAACCCTCTATGTTTCCGTGAATATATCGACCTTATATGTAGTTCTTATTTTTATTAATTGATTAATTTTTATTTTTGTCCATAGAGCAATCCACTTTTTTGATACGGTAGTTGAAATTACTTTGCAATGCCACCGCTAGATGGACGCCAGAATTAATTGAATAATTCATTTTTATTTGGACATACATTTATACAACAGATATTATATATTCAAGAACACATTCATATTTGTGAAGTTGTAATTTTTCAGAACAAAGTTCTGTGAATTATTATTATTTATTTTTTTAAATCAAATTAATTAATCAATTAGAAAGACATACAGAAAAATCTAATTCACGAAAAAATATTAGGTTACTACTGGGATTCGAACCCAGGTCACCTCCTTTCCGGGGCCGGTGCTCTGACCACTAAGCTATAGCAACCCTCTATGTTTCCGTGAATATATCGACCTTATATGTAGTTCTTTTTTTTTATTAATTGATTAATTTTTTATTTTTGTCCATAGAGCAATCCACTTTTTTGATACGGTAGTTGAAATTACTTTGCAATACCACCGCTAGATGGACGCCATGATTAATTGAATAATTCATTTTTATTTGGACATACATTTATACAACAGATATTATATATTCAAGAACACATTCATATTTGTGAAGTTGTAATTTTTCAGAACAAAGTTCTGTGAAATATTTAATAACCAAATTAATTAATCAATTAGAAAGACATACAGAAAAATCTAATTCACGAAAAAATAT